>JBAIAC010000063.1:357500-468886 GCA_037349315.1 Chelydra serpentina | reverse complement strand
CCCCGCCCCCCAGGGAAGGGCTCTGCCCCTGGCCCCGCCCCCAGCGACCCACCACCGGGCGGGAGGGAGCACTGGCAAGGGAATGTGCGTGACACACCCGCACACCAATAGACACACTCGGTTGCTTGCTGTGATACACACACACAATCAGTGATAAACTCGCAATGAAACACACACTGTTATATACACACTGTGATCTTACAGTGATACACACACACACTGATATCCACACATATACAGACATGCACACTGATCCACACACACCTTGAAACACACCCTGATCCACTGATCCATACACACGCACCCTGATCTACACACACAGACACACCTCACCACACCCTTGAAACACACCCTGATCCACTGCACACACACGACACACCCTGATCTACACACACAGACACACCCTCCACACACACCTTGAAACACACCCTGATCCACTGATCCATACACACGCACCCTGATCTACACACACAGACACACCCTCCACACACACCTTGAAACACACCCTGATCCACTGATCCATACACACGCACCCTGATCTACACACACAGACACACCCTCCACACACACCTTGAAACACACACTGATCCATACACACGCACCCTGATCTACACACACAGACACACCCTCCACACACACCTTGAAACACACCCTGATCCACTGATCCATACACACGCACCCTGATCTACACACACAGACACACCCTCCACACACACCTTGAAACACACACTGATCCATACACACGCACCCTGATCTACACACACAGACACACCCTCCACACACACCTTGAAACACACCCTGATCCACTGATCCATACACACGCACCCTGATCTACACACACAGACACACCCTCCACACACACCTTGAAACACACACTGATCCATACACACGCACCCTGATCTACACACACAGACACACCCTCCACACACACCTTGAAACACACCCTGATCCACTGATCCATACACACGCACCCTGATCTACACACACAGACACACCCTCCACACACACCTTGAAACACACACTGATCCATACACACTCACCCTGATCTACACACACAGACACACCCTCCACACACACCTTGAAACACACCCTGATCCACTGATCCATACACACGCACCCTGATCTACACACACAGACACACCCTCCACACACACCTTGAAACACACACTGATCCATACACACGCACCCTGATCTACACACACAGACACACCCTCCACACACACCTTGAAACACACCCTGATCCACTGATCCATACACACGCACCCTGATCTACACACACAGACACACCCTCCACACACACCTTGAAACACACACTGATCCATACACACACACCCTGAGCTACACACACAGACACACCCTCCACACACACCTTGAAACACACACTGATCCATACACACGCACCCTGATCTACACACACATACACACCCCCATAGACACAAATACTGACACACCCCCACACCCGGTTCCACGCACACACTGAGACACAAATTGATAGACACCCATCCACACACACACACACGCATTGATACCCACACGCATACACTGATACATGCAAACACAACCGGAGACACACACACTGATCCACACACACCATCCGCCTACACAAATGCAGACACACACTGACACCCCAACACACATGGCTGCATACACCCCACATTGTGCACACACCACACACCGATACACTAACACACACACTCACATCCCACAGGCACGCAAACGGTCACACACCACAGCTATGTACGCACATGGAGCCGGGGTCAGCCCCTCACGCAGGAGGAGGCAGGGACGCCCCCACCCCCGCCCCCGTAAACACACAAACCTTGTCAAGTGCAGCTTGTCAAAACAGGGTGTGTGATTATGTAATTGTGTCTCACTTCTGACTCTGCAGTCTGGGAATGGGGCTGTGAGTCAGGAGTGAGGGGCACCGGCAGAGCTGGGGGGAGGGCAGGGCTGGGCTAGCAGGGGGCTGCGGGTCGGGAGTGAGGGGCACTGGCAGAGCTGGGGGGTCAGGGCTGGGCTAGCAGGGGGCTGCGGGTCGGGAGTGAGGGGCACCGGCAGGCCTGGGGGGGTGGGGGAGCCCAGGGCTGGGCTAGCAGGGGGCTGCGGGTCGGGAGTGAGGGGCACCGGCAGGCCTGGGGGGGTGGGGGAGCCCAGGGCTGGGCTAGCAGGGGGCTGCGGGTCGGGAGTGAGGGGCACCGGCAGGCCTGGGGGGGTGGGGGAGCCCAGGGCTGGGCTAGCAGGGGGCTGCGGGTAGGGAGTCAGGGGCACCGGCAGGGCTGGGGGGCAGGGCTGGGCTAGCAGGGGCTGCGGGTCGGGAGTGAGAGGCACTGGCAGAGCTGGGGGTCAGGGCTGGGCTAGCAGGGGGCTGCGGGTTGGGAGCGAGGGGCACCGGCAGAGCTGGGGGGCAGGGCTGGGCTAGCAGGGGGCTGCAGGTCGGGAGTGAGGGGCACCGGCAGAGCTAGGGGGCGGGGAGCCCAGGACTAGCCTCAGTCTCTTGCTGTACAGAATTGTTCGGGGCCTCCCGTGCTGTGGGCTTCCTCCCAGCAGTGCCCTGGCCGCGCTGGCCGCTCACGCGCTGAGTAAGCCATAAAGCCGCAGGGTAATTGGCTCTGTCTGTCGTCCCCGTCCAAGGTAAACGCTGGGCCCCTGGCCCGGCTAGTAAAACATCGATCCCCGCCGTCGGCAAACAGCCCTCCAGCCAGCTGCGCAAGGAGGCCGAGCCGGTCTGGAGGCGAGGGGGAATCGTGTGTTGGGGGGTGTGGGGGGCTGACCCCCAGATCCTGCCCTGGGGGGGAACCTCTGTTAGGAAGGAAGTCAGAGGGGATCCCCTGTGGGGGGAAAGGGAGGGAATTGGTGTGTATGTGAGCTGCACTGCCCCCTGCTGGAGGGACCACGTATAGCACGGTGCCCCTGGCGCCAGGCTGGGATATGGGGCGGTGACTCCTGGGGGCACGGCGCCCCTAGCGCCAGGCTGGGATATGGGGCGGTGACTCCTGGGGGCACGGCGCCCCTGGCGCCAGGCTGGGATATGGGGCGGTGACCCCTGGGGGCACGGTGCCCCTGGCGCCAGGCTGGGATATGGGGCGGTGACCCCTGGGGGCACAGTGCCCCTGGCGCCAGGCTGGGATATGGGGCGGTGACCCCTGGGGGCACGGTGCCCCTAGCGCCAGGCTGGGATATGGGGCGGTGACCCCTGGGAACACGGCGCCCCTAGCGCCAGGCTGGGATATGGGGCGGTGACCCCTAGGGGCATGGTGCCCCTGGCGCCAGGCTGGGATATGGGGCAGGGACCCCTGGGGGCACGGTGCCCCTGGCGCGAGGCTGGGATATGGGGCGGTGACCCCTGGGGGCACAGCGCCCCTGGCGCCAGGCTGGGATATGGGGCGGTGACCCCTGGGGGCACGGTGCCCCTGGCGCCAGGCTGGGATATGGGGCGGTGACCCCTGGGGGCACGGTGCCCCTGGCGCCAGGCTGGGATATGGGGCAGGGACCCCTGGGGGCACGGCGCCCCTGGCGCCAGGCTGGGATATGGGGCAGGGACCCCTGGGGGCACGGCGCCCCTGGCGCCAGGCTGGGATATGGGGCGGTGACCCCTGGGGGCACGGTGCCCCTGGCGCCAGGCTGGGATATGGGGCGGTGACCCCTGGGGGCACGGTGCCCCTGGCGCCAGGCTGGGATATGGGGCGGTGACCCCTGGGGGCACGGCGCCCCTAGTGCCAGGCTGGGATATGGGGCAGGGACTCCTGGGGGCACGGCGCCCCTAGTGCCAGGCTGGGATATGGGGCAGGGACTCCTGGGGGCACGGCGTCCCTGGCGCCAGGCTGGGATATGGGGCGGTGACCCCTGGAGCATGGTCCCTGCTGTGTAGATCTTTGGGGCTCTCACCCTGCCCCGGCTCGATGCCGGCACGTTTCGGGTGCAAGATCCATTCCCTACCTCTGCGGGGTGGGGCGCTATGGGGGTCAGACGGGGGAGGATTGTCAGGGAATATCCCATGGGGAGGGGGAAGGCGGGGCTGAGAAAGCAGTGGCTCCCCCAGCCCCAGCCCCCCCCCACTCTCCCCACCTGGCGCGGCAGAGCCTGGGGACGCTGGCCTGCCATCAGGGGACCCGTCTCCCCCTTTTGTCCCCAGCGTACACTGGGGAACTGCCCTGAGACTGAGGGACCCAGGAGTCCTGGCTCCCAGCCCCCACTGCTCTAACTCACTAGACCACCCTCCCCTCCCAGAGCTGGGGAGAGAACCCAGGAGTCCTGGCTCCCAGCCCCCGACTGCTCTAACTCACTAGACCACCCTCCCCTCCCAGAGCTGGGGAGAGAACCCAGGAGTCCTGGCTCCCAGCCCTGCCCCCACACTCTCATCATACTGTTCTCCTTTTCTTTCCTTCTCCTGACACATTCCTCCCATCTGTCCCCTGCCCCCCCCCCAACTGAACCCCTGCCCCAGACATTGCAGCCCCCTGCAAAATTCTCCCCACCCAGACACTATTTGCCTTTCCCATCAGCCTCTCCGGCTGTCTGTGACCTCACGTGACCCCCTGCCCCATAACTCACAGGCCCCCTTTCAAACACGGCCCTGCAGTATTTTACACGGCGAGGATACGGGGAGCGGCGGCTGGAGAGAACCCAGGAGTCCTGGCTCCCAGCCCCGCCGCTCTAACCCACCAGCCCTACCTCCCCCCCCCCCGCCCCCCTGCGAACCCAGGAGTCCTGATCCATCAGGGTCCCTCTGTCCCGTTCCCACGTCCCTGCTGTCTGGAAGGACAGATCCGGCCCTCGGATTCCCGGATCGGGCCCTTCCGGGATTTAGGAACCGGCGGGGGGGGAGGCAATACGCTGAAGGGAAAGAAAGAGTCCCTTGGCCGGCGGCTCCGCCACCGCGCCCTGTCTGGCAACAGAGCCCTGGCCGCCCTTCATGCCGGCTGTCTGTCTGTCCTGGCAAGGGCTGGGCTCCCCCCAGCTCTGCCGCTGCCCCCCACTCCCGACCCGCAGCCCCCGCTAGCCCAGCCCTGCCCCCCAGCTCTGCCGCTGCCCCCCACTCCCGACCCGCAGCCCCCGCTAGCCCAGCCCTGCCCCCCAGCTCTGCCGGTGCCCCCCACTCCCGACCCGCAGCCCCCTGCTAGCCCAGCCCTGCCCCCCCCAGCTCTGCCGGTGCCCCTCACTCCCGACCCGCAGCCCCCTGCTAGCCCAGCCCCGCCCCCCAGCTCTGCCGGTGCCCCTCACTCCCGACCCGCAGCCCCCGCTAGCCCAGCCCTGCCCCCCAGCTCTGCCGATGCCCCCCACTCCCGACCCGTAGCCCCCTGCTAGCCCAGCCCTGCCCCCCAGCTCTGCCGGTGCCCCCCACTCCCGACCCGCAGCCCCCGCTAGCCCAGCCCTGCCCCCCAGCTCTGCCCGTGCCCCTCACTCCCGCCCCGCAGCCCCTGCTAGCCCAGCCCTGCCCCCCAGCTCTGCCGGTGCCCCTCACTCCCGACCCGCAGCCCCCTGCTAGCCCAGCCCTGCCCCCCAGCTCTGCCGGTGCCCCCCACTCCCGACCCGCAGCCCCCTGCTAGCCCAGCCCTGCCCCCCAGCTCTGCCGGTGCCCCCCACTCCCGACCCGCAGCCCCCGCTAGCCCAGCCCTGCCCCCCAGCTCTGCCGCTGCCCCCCACTCCCGACCCGCAGCCCCCCAACGGGTTAAGATCTCCAGGCTGATCTCGGCCCCTCCCCAGCTCCGGGATATTGACTCTGGGTGGTTCTTGGCCTGGTGCAGTAAATTTCCCCAGCTCCTGGCTCCGGGACCAGCCCTTGTGGGACAAAGCTGCACGGGGCCGTATGCTTGAGGGTGGGGGGACAAGTGGGAGGAGGAATCTGGGGGCTGGACGCGTGAGGGGAACATCTCCGAACCCCTTTGTTCTCCTGCCAGCGGCGTGGGATGTGTCTGGGGTGGGACGAAAGGCAGAGCAGGAAGGCCCGGGCTAGGCTGCGGGAAAGGTTTGGGTGTTGTTTCAGCTGTGGGGGTTTCTGTGCTGCCGCCCGGGTGTGGGTCCTGCCTCATGGGGCTGCCGGGGGGCTGGCTGACTCATCCACGCCTGGGAGAACCCAGCCCCAGGGTCTCATCCCAGCATCAGATACACGGGGCGGGGGGCAAGAGAGAGACAGTCACGACCTCTTGCTCTAACCGCTAGACCCCACTCCCCTCCTAGAGCTGGGCTAGAACCCAGGCGTCCTGGCTCCTAAGCAAAACAGGAGCCAGCATGTGAGACCCAGTGTTGTGGGGTATCCTGCCCCCCCCATTCACACCAATGGGCCCAGTATCCTCCCTCCCCTTATGAGTTGGACGTCAGGATACGGCGAATTCGGCTCCTGCTTTTCTGGTCCCCGTGAACCGGGGCTGATCTTGCAGCAGGCAGTTCCCGCCGGCTCCCCGCACAGGAAACGCCGCCTTCGCTCCGTGTCACGGCGTGGCTGCCCCACGCAAGCGGTGGAAGGGGTCCCGGGGAGGCCAGACAGGACCCCCGGCGGCTCATGGCGCGTGGGCCGGGGTAGCTCCAGAGGAGCCCCGGTGGGGGGCCCAGGGGTGAAAGGGGACGCCGGGATCCCAGCTACAGGGGAGAACAGAGGCGTTTGAACCCTGGCCGGGATGGGAGAGGGTAGCGGGAGCTGCCCGGGTGACGGCTGCTCTCCTGGGAGGGGATCAGTTCACACCGTCACGGGAAGAGAGACCATCCGAGCTGCTGGCAGCAGGGGGCGCTAGACGGGACAGGTGCCAGGCCGGGGTGCCAGTGGTGTTACCCTTCTGCAGGCCCTTATTCAGTGCAGGGGGGGCAGGGGGCTGCGGGTCGGGAGTGAGGGGCACCGGCAGAGCTGGGGGTCAGGGCTGGGTTAGCAGGGGCTGCGGGTCGGGCGTGAGGGGCACCGGCAGAGCTGGGGGGGCAGGGCTGGGCTAGCAGGGGCTGCGGGTCGGGAGTGAGGGGCACCAGAAGAGCTGGGGGGCAGGGCTGGGCTAGCAGGGGCTGCGGGTCGGGAGTGAGGGGCACCGGCAGAGCTGGGGGGCAGGGCTGGGCTAGCAGGGGCTGCGGGTCGGGAGTGAGGGGCACCGGCAGAGCTGGGGGGCAGGGCTGGGCTAGCAGGGGCTGCGGGTCGGGAGTGAGGGGCACCGGCAGAGCTGGGGGGCAGGGCTGGGCTAGCAGGGGGCTGCGGGGCGGGAGTGAGGGGCACCGGCAGGGCTGGGGGGCAGGGCTGGGCTAGCAGGGGCTGCGGGTCGGGAGTGAGGGGCACCGGCAGGGCTGGGGGGCAGGGCTGGGCTAGCAGGGGCTGCGGGTCGGGAGTGAGGGGCACCGGCAGAGCTTGGGGGCAGGGCTGGGCTAGCAGGGGCTGCGGGTCGGGAGTGAGGGGCACCAGCAGAGCTGGGGGGCAGGGCTGGGCTAGCAGGGGGCTGCGGGTCGGGAGTGAGGGGCACCAGCAGAGCTGGGGGGCAGGGCTGGGCTAGCAGGGGCTGCGGGTCGGGAGTGAGGGGCACCGGCAGGGCTGGGGGGCAGGGCTGGGCTAGCAGGGGCTGCGGGTTTAATCCCCTCTCATAGAGGGGTCGCTCCTCTGGCAGCCCCTCCCTGCCCCAGCGTTGCTGCTGCCCCGGGCCAGGGCCCCCCCGTGTGTTTCTGTGTCCCAGCGATCTGTGCTGTGGGGGGGCTGGGGCTGGATGATGGCAGTGTGTGTATTGGGGGGCAGCCTGCTCCCTGCTGTGTGTCATGGCCCCTGCACTGCTAACAGCCCAGGAGACTCCCCGAGGCCTACAGAGCCTGTCCCCTGCCCCTCCCATCGGCCCAGCCAGTCTGCACAATGCACGGGAATGGCCAGGAGAGGGCGCCACACACCAAACCAACAACACACAACCCTGCAGTGCCCCTCACTCCTGACCCGCAGCCCCCTGCTAGCCCAGCCCTGCCCCCCAGCTCTGCCGGTGCCCCTCACTCCCGACCCGCAGCCCCCTGCTAGCCCAGCCCTGCCCCCCAGCTCTGCCGGTGCCCCTCACTCCTGACCCGCAGCCCCTGCCAGCCCAGCCCTGCCCCCCAGCTCTGCCGGTGCCCCTCACTCCCGACCCGCAGCCCCCTGCTAGCCCAGCCCTGCCCCCCCCAGCTCTGCCGGTGCCCCTCACTCCCGACCCGCAGCCCCCTGCTAGCCCAGCCCTGCCCCCCAGCTCTGCCGGTGCCCCTCACTCCCGACCCGCAGCCCCTGCCAGCCCAGCCCTGCCCCCCGCAGCTCTGCCGGTGCCCCTCACTCCCGACCCGCAGCCCCCTGCTAGCCCAGCCCAGCCCCCCCAGCTCTGCCAGTGCCCCTCACCCCCCTGCTAGCCCAGCCCAGCCCCCCGCAGCTCTGCTGGTGCCCCTCACTCCCGACCCGCAGCCCCCTGCTAGCCCAGCCCAGCCCCCCCAGCTCTGCCAGTGCCCCTCACTCCCCTGCTAGCCCAGCCCAGCCCCCCCAGCTCTGCCGGTGCCCCTCACCCCCCTGCTAGCCCAGCCCAGCCCCCCCAGCTCTGCCGGTGCCCCTCACCCCCCTGCTAGCCCAGCCCTGCCCCCCAGCTCTGCCGGTGCCCCTCACCCCCCTGCTAGCCCAGCCCAGCCCCCCCAGCTCTGCCAGTGCCCCTCACCCCCCTGCTAGCCCAGCCCAGCCCCCCCAGCTCTGCCGGTGCCCCTCACCCCCCTGCTAGCCCAGCCCAGCCCCCCCAGCTCTGCCAGTGCCCCTCACCCCCCTGCTAGCCCAGCCCAGCCCCCCCAGCTCTGCCGGTGCCCCTCACCCCCCTGCTAGCCCAGCCCTGCCCCCCCAGCTCTGCCGGTGCTCCTCACTCCCGACCCACAGCCCCCTGCTAGCCCAGTCCTGCCCCCCCAGCTCTGCAGGTGCCCCTCACTCCCGACCCGCAGCCCCTGTCCTCAGAGGTTTAGGCCTATTAACAAGCGGCTCCAGCGGCCCTTCCCCCCAGGCAGGTGGGAGGCTTCAAGATTCCTGCATAACACTGGCGCTATGCACAATACCAGCGACCCACAGAGACACGGGCATGGGGCGGGTAGCCCAGGACTCGGATAGCAGGGGGCTGTGGGTCGGGAGGAGCACGAGCAGAGTGGGGCGGTGTCTGGGCTGGCAGGAGGCTGTGGGTCGGGAGTGAGGGGCACCGGCAGAGCTGTGGGGCAGGGCTGGGCTAGCAGGGGGCTGTGGGGCAGGAGTGAGGGGCACCGGCAGAGCTGGGGGGCAGGGCTGGGCTAGCAGGGGGCTGCAGGTCGGGAGTGAGGGGCACCGGCAGAGCTGGGGGGGGGGCAGGGCTGGGCTAGCAGGGGGCTGTGGGTCGGGAGTGAGGGGCACCGGCAGAGCTGGGGGCCAGGGCTGGGCTAGCAGGGGGCTGTGGGGCAGGAGTGAGGGGCACTGGCAGAGCTGGGGGGCAGGGCTGGGCTAGCAGGGGGCTGCGGGTCGGGAGTGAGGGGCACCGGCAGAGCTGGGGGGCAGGGCTGGGCTAGCAGGGGGCTGCGGGTCGGGAGTGAGGGGTACCGGCAGAGCTGGGGGGCAGGGCTGGGCTAACAGGGGGCTGCGGGTCGGGAGTGAGGGGCACCGGCAGAGCTGGGTGGGGCAGGGCTGGGCTAGCAGGGGGCTGCGGGTCGGGAGTGAGGGGCACCGGCAGAGCTGGGGGGGCAGGGATGGGCTAGCAGGGGGCTGTGGGGCGGGAGTGAGGGGCACCGGCAGAGCTGGGGGGGCAGGGCTGGGCTTGCAGGGGGCTGCGGGTCGGGAGTGAGGGGCACCGGCAGAGCTGGGGGGGCAGGGATGGGCTAACGCGGGGCTGTGGGTCGGGAGTGAGGGGCCCCGCAGAGCTGTGGGGTGAGACGGGCTGGGATAGCTGAGGTCCCCGTTGGATGCAGTTCCCCAGGTTGGCCACACGGTGGCAGCGCTGGGTACCTGCAGGTGTGCTGGGGGCGGCGGTGGGATACCTGATACCAGGTGAGAGCCCAGAGCTCGAGATTCGGCTCAGTGACTGCTCTGTTCCCAGGTGCCCCCCTCGCCCCCGTCTCCCTGCCAACTGTTCCCCCGGCAACGGGCTCCTATCTGCCAGCTGAATCGGCCCATAGCAACGACCTAGAAAAGCAGCCACAGGTGGTTTCCCTTCCCCCCTCCATACCTGTGTTTGGCAGTTTCAAGTTACCCCCTGAGCCAGCCAGTCCCTGCCTTGGGGCTGGATTGGAGCCAGCGCCCCCTGGAGGGGAGAGGCCCCGTGCCACATTCCTCGCCCCCCTGAGCCAGCCAGTCCCTGCCTTGGGGCTGGATTGGAGCCAGCGCCCCCTGGAGGGGAGAGGCCCCGTGTCTCATTCTCCACCCCAGCCAGCCAGTCCGTGCCCCCCTGGCCCCCCGTCTGGAGTGACAGGCTGTTTGCTCGCTGGTTAATTTCTTATCCGCAGGTCTGAGCCGTGTGTGCCCAGCTCCCCCCTTATCAGCCCAGGGACCTGACCGGTTGCTAAAGGGACACAGGAATCCCGTTAGCTGGCCTTCCCCCTGACCCCCGTGTGGGGCTAGGGGGTTCTGTGCTGTAGGGACTGTCACCGAGCCAGCCCCGTCTCAGCCACCCCCCTGCCGCAGCCAGGCGTGTGTTTATTATAATCTCTGTTTTCCCATGGCCCGGAGGAACCAGACGCGGGCGGTTCGCCCCCCTCCAGAGCCCACCTCCGCCCCCCTCCAGCGTGGGGGCGGGCGGTGTCCAGGCACAAGCTAACAAAATAATCGTTCGTTCACCAGCAGCTCTTGTGCCCCGGTCGCCATAGAGAGCCCAGTGCCCTCCCACGCCTCCCCCGTCCCGCCCCACTCACCTGTGGAGGCCTCATATACCCACCCCCCCCCGCCTCCCCGGCGCACAGGATCAGTCCAGGGAGAGGTGGTGGCGGCAGGGAGAGTGAGAAACGCCAGCCTGGGCCTCTCCGGGTTGGAAGCGCTTCGGAGAGAGACACCGGCACGGCTGGGCCTGCCTCCCCAGCCGTTCTCCTCCGGATCCCACGCCCGGACGTGACTCCCCGGACGCGTGCCCCTGAATCCACCCCCTGGATGCTTCTCCCCGGCTGGTTCCTTTAGGATCCATCTCTCAGCCGCGTCTCCCTGGCTGGCTCCATCGGGATCCGTCTCCCAGCCGCGTCTCCCTGGCTGGCTCCATCGGGATCCGTCTCCCAGCCGCGTCTCCCTGGCTGGCTCCATCGGGATCCGTCTCCCAGCCGCGTCTCCCTGGCTGGCTCCATCGGGATCCGTCTCCCAGCCGCGTCTCCCTGGCTGGCTCCATCGGGATCCGTCTCCCAGCCGCGTCTCCCTGGCTGGCTCCATCGGGATCCGTCTCCCAGCCGCGTCTCCCTGGCTGGCTCCATCGGGATCCGTCTCCCAGCCGCGTCTCCCTGGCTGGCTCCATCGGGATCCGTCTCCCAGCCGCGTCTCCCTGGCTGGCTCCATCGGGATCCGTCTCCCAGCCGCGTCTCCCTGGCTGGCTCCATCGGGATCCGTCTCCCAGCCGCGTCTCCCTGGCTGGCTCCATCGGGATCCGTCTCCCAGCCGCGTCTCCCTGGCTGGCTCCATCGGGATCCGTCTCCCAGCCGCGTCTCCCTGGCTGGCTCCATCGGGATCCGTCTCCCAGCCGCGTCTCCCTGGCTGGCTCCATCGGGATCCGTCTCCCAGAGCCATATCCTTCAGAGGGAACTATCTGGAGCTCATATCCACGCACCTCCGTTTTCTAGACTCGTTTCCCCAGCTGATCCCACAAAGAACCGGTCTTCTGGCCTTGTCTCTCCACTACGACCTTCCTTGCCGTGGTGTCTCCGGCCGATCCCCACACAGAATTCTTTCCTGGGCTTCTCTCTCTGCTCAGACGCCCCCAAGATCCCCGCTTCGCTCCCGTTGGCTTCCTCCTCCTCCTCCAGCCATGGCTTCGGCGGGTCTCCAGATCCTGGGCATGGCGCTCTGCGTCTTTGGCTGGCTGGGCTCCCTCATCGCCTGCGCCCTGCCCACGTGGAAGGTGACGGCCTTCATCGGCAACAACATTGTGACGGCCCAGACCATCTGGGAGGGGCTGTGGATGAGCTGCGTGGTGCAGAGCACCGGCCAGATGCAGTGCAAAGTCTACGACTCCATGCTGGCCCTGCCCCAGGACCTGCAGGCCGCCCGGGCCCTCATGGTGGTCTCGGTGCTGCTGGCCGTGCTGGCCTTGCTGGTGAGCGTGGTGGGGGCCAAGTGCACCAACTGCGTGGAGGACGAAGGGGCCAAGGCACGGATCATGATCGTCTCCGGCGCCGTCTTCGTGGTGGCCGGCGTCCTCTGCCTCATCCCCGTGTCCTGGTCGGCCAACACCGTCATCCGGGACTTCTACAACCCGCTGGTGGCGGAGGCCCTGAAGCGGGAGCTGGGGGCGGCGCTGTATGTGGGGTGGGCAGCCGCCGCCCTGCTGGTTCTGGGGGGGGCTCTGCTTTGCTGCTCCTGCCCACCCCGCACTGAGAGATACCCACCCCGGGTCGGGTACGTGGCGGCTGCCAGGTCCGGGGTGGGCAGCGGGGTGGACAAGAGGGACTACGTCTGAGGGGAGCGGAGGAGGGGATGGACGGATGAGTGAGCACGTGGGCGAACAGATGAACGAGTGAACGGATGCATGTGTGAAGAGCGAGGGAATGAACGAATGAACAGGGGACCGAATGGATGAAAGTGTGAAGAGGTGAACGAGGGGGCGAATGGATGAAGGTGTGATGGAGTGACGGATGAATGAGGGAATGAATAAGCAAGTGAAGGAAGGAGAGAACGCGTGAATGTGGGAGATGAATGAAGGAGAGGAACAAAGAAACAAACAAAAAACCAAGTAAACAAAAGCATGGCTGAAGGAACAGAAGAACGAGTGAGCGAAGGAACGGAGGAGGGTGCAAACAAATGAACAAGCATGCAAGTGAATGGATGCCGGAATGAGTGAGTGAATGAGACAACGGATGAACGAATGAAAAAGTGAGGGAAGGAAATTAAACAAATAAAAGACAGGGAGTGGGGGGGGGGAGAAAGCAAACACGTGGGGGCCCCAACAAAAGGAAGGTTGAAGCCACAGAGGAAAGGAGCGAACGGCGGAGTCGGCGAAGGGATGAACAAAGGACTAATGGACAAAGGAGAAAGGAGAAAGACACCGTGCCAAGGAAGGACGGACTGAGCGGCCAATCCCCAGCGAATGAACCGAGGCCAGATGTGGGGGCCCGGGGGAGATTGAGGGGGCTCAGCCAGGGAGCCCTGACCCCATGGAGCCCAGCCGGACCTCACCCTGGCTTTGTTTGCTCAACGGTTAATAATTGTCCCAGCTCCCTGGACTGAGACCTGCTAAACCACCCCCTGAACATGGGGGGCAGCTGGAACCCCCAGCCTAAGGGGCCCCTCTATCCAAGTCCAGGGGCCCCAAGATTTTGGGGGTCTCACCCCCCCACTGGGGATAGATCCAGGGTTTCCTGGGTCATCACTGAGTGGGATTTGTGGGGGTTTACAGGGAGTGGGTCTGATGATCCCTGGACGTGGCTCTTTTGGGAGGACACTGAACCCCCATTTCCTGACCCTTCCCGTGAGGGGCTCAGCCCATGTTCCTGGGGGGCGTTACAGAGATAAAAGCCAGACTAGCACACTCTGCCCTCGCCTCCTGCTTCTCATTTTGGGGTGGGGGGAGGATGAGTTGGGGCATGGCTGGGGAGGGAAAAGGCAGGGTGGGGTGTGGCTGATGAGAGGAAATAGAATTGGGGGGCATGTTTTATGAGGTAGGGGAAATTAGGGGAGGGGGTGAGGTTTATGGGTAGGAGAATGGGGGTGTGTGGTTTGAGGGGGTAAATCGGGGCAAGTGTTGTAGGGGAGGAGAATGCTACCAGCCAGGTGCCCCCCTGCCTCAAGAGAGAGGGAAGAGCTGAGGTATGTGGGGGGGGGCAGGGTATGGCTTTAGGGGGTGGATGCTGTATGTGTCCCTCCCCTCCCCAATCTTTGTCCATCTGGTCCCAGCACGAGATTGGGGGGGCGCCAGCTCTAACCCACCCCAGGGCAGGGGAGGGGACACTGGGCCCATCCCCTGTAGGCGGCGCCAGCTCCAGCCCCAGGGTGGGGACTGGCCCGCTCAGGGATGGAGAGTGAGACACAGGGCCAGACCCCTCTAGGGGGCACCGGCTCTGACCCGCCCCGGGGCAGGGGATGGGACACAGGGCCAGACCCCTCTAGGGGGCACCGGCTCTGACCCGCCCCGGGGCAGGGGATGGGACACAGGGCCAGACCCCTCTAGGGGGCACCGGCTCTGGCCCGCCCCGGGGCAGGGGATGGGACACAGGGCCAGACCCCTCTAGGGGGCACCGGCTCTGGCCCGCCCCGGGGCAGGGGATGGGACACAGGGCCAGACCCCTCTAGGGGGCACCGGCTCTGGCCCGCCCCGGGGCAGGGGATGGGACTCGGGGCCCGTTCCCTCTAGGGGGCGCCGGCTCTGGCCCGCCCCGGGGCAGGGGATGGGACACGGGGCCCGTTCCCTCTAGGGGGCGCCGGCTCTGACCCGCCCCGGGGCAGGGGCTGGGACACGGGGCCCGCCCCGGGGCAGGGGCTGGGACACGGGGCCCGCCCCGGGGCAGGGGCTGGGACACGGGGCCCGTCCCCTCTAGGGGGCGCCGGCTCTGGCCCGCCCCGGGGCAGGGGCTGGGACACGGGGCCCCTCCCCTCTAGGGGGCGCCGGCTCTGGCCCGCCCCAGGGCAGGGGCTGGGACACGGGGCCCCTCCCCTCTAGGGGGCGCCGGCTCTGGCCCGCCCCGGGGCAGGGGCTGGGACACGGGGCCCGTCCCCTCTAGGGGGCGCCGGCTCTGGCCCGCCCCGGGGCAGGGGCTGGGACACGGGGCCCGTCCCCTCTAGGGGGCGCCGGCTCTGGCCCGCCCCGGGGCAGGGGATGGGACACGGGGCCCGTCCCCTCTAGGGGGCGCCGGCTCTGACCCGCCCCGGGGCAGGGGATGGGACACGGGGCCCGTCCCCTCTAGGGGGCGCCGGCTCTGACCCGCCCCGGGGCAGGGGATGGGACACGGGGCCCGTCCCCTCTAGGGGGCGCCGGCTCTGACCCGCCCCGGGGCAGGGGATGGGACACGGGGCCCGTCCCCTCTAGGGGGCGCCGGCTCTGGCCCGTCCCGGGGCAGGGGATGGGACACGGGGCCCGTCCCCTCTAGGGGGCGCCGGCTCTGGCCCGCCCCGGGGCAGGGGATGGGACACGGGGCCCGTCCCCTCTAGGGGGCGCCGGCTCTGGCCCGCTCCGGGGCAGGGGCTGGGACACGGGGCCCGTCCCCTCTAGGGGGCGCCGGCTCTGGCCCGCCCCGGGGCAGGGGATGGGACACGGGGCCCGTCCCCTCTAGGGGGCGCCGGCTCTGGCCCGCTCCGGGGCAGGGGCTGGGACACGGGGCCCGTCCCCTCTAGGGGGCGCCGGCTCTGACCCGCCCCGGGGCAGGGGATGGGACACGGGGCCCGTCCCCTCTAGGGGGCGCCGGCTCTGGCCCCCACCCCCGGCCAGGGCTGCGTTTCGATGCTGCTGTTTCCCTGGATCCCAGCCCACCGGCCGCTCTCCCCCGAGCTGGACGGGCACCAGCACATTCCTGTGCCAGCTCAGCCTTCCCTGGAGCCGGGGGCGGCTGGCACCAGGAGAGAAATCTCAGCACATCCTCTCCCCGGCCGGGGCCATGCTGGGGTGTGTGTGTGTGTGGGGGGGGGTTCATTCGGCAGGGAGGGAGAGGGGTCAGCGCAGCCCGACAGCCAGGCACACAGACCCCCCCAGCCCTGTTTGCTCCTGTACTAAGCCCCCTGTTGCCACCCTGCACTCCCAGAGGGGGCTCTAACCACTAGACCCCACTCCCCTTGGACCCACTGCCCTCCACCCAACAGGCAAAGCTCTGCCCCCCCAGCGCAGGACAGGGGGAGGGATTCCTCACCTCCAGGCAGCCTTGGAAGCGAGCAGGGAAACAGCTACTAAATCCCCCCCCCCCAAAAAATAAATCCACTTCTCTGCTGCTGAGATGCAGCCACCTCTGGGGCAGGGCAGGCCCATCACACGGTGTGGCAAGAGCACCCCCTACAGAGCTCCCACCCACCCTGTAACTGGCGAGAGCACCCCACCCCCTGTGGCTTTCCACCCAGCCAAGGGCAAAGCCCTGGGTCAGACCCCGCCACTGGGGTAGAGCGGGGGGGGCTGGGAGCCAGGACTCCTGGGTTCTCTCCCCAGCTCTGGGAGGTGAATGGGGTCTGGAGGGTCAGAGAAGGGGGGAGAGGGGAGGAGCAGCTACTTCCCAGAGCTGCCCTCCCAGTTATCAGCCAGTCACTTCTGCCCACTCGAGCACGGAGCCCGTAGAAGCGAGGCCCTGGAGCAGATTGAGGGCTGCATTTCAAGGCACAAAAGGCTGAGGGTGAGGAGGGGGGGGCCCTTCGCGAGCTGTATCCCCCGCGGCGGGCGCGAGGCCGATCCCCACTCCAGGGAGCACAGGAGGCCAGGGCTACATACAAAAAACTCAGATACTTTATTCGTCATATATAAAAACCAAGCCGCTGCGATGAAAAACTATCTAAGAACTATGTAGGACACATGCAAAGGTTAAAACTAGGCAGCCCAACTCCCACCCGCCCCTAGAGGCAGAGGCTAGGCTTGGGGTGCTCTATTTGACTTCCCCCCCCAAAAAGATAACCCTCTAATTTTCAGCCATCGGCGCTTCGCCGGGGCAGGGCCTCGAGTTGGGTGGCATCAGGAGACCTTCTGGGACGTAGCCTGGGGCGGGGAGAAGGGGACCGCAGAGGAGCCAGGCTTGGGTGCGAGAGGACACACATCTGAGGGGAGAAGAGCTGGAAGGGGGCAGGCCCCAGGTGGACCGCGTGGGCCGAGGACCATTGCAGCGTGGGGAGGTCCAGAAGCCAAGATGAAGCCACCACAGATGGCCGACACCATGAGTCTAGCAGCTTAGCGTCTGTATTCCCTCCACGCCGCAGACGCGGCCCCAGCGCCGACCCAGGGGGTCCCCGGCGGAGGCGGGGCCCTGCCTGCCCCTCAGACGTAGTTTTTGCCGGGGTAGTCGCTGCGGGGCTGGGAGGCGGCAGCGGTGTACCGGGCGCTGTAGCGGGTGCCCTTCTCGGGACAGGAGCAGCAGAGGAGGCCGCCCCCCAGAGCCAGCAGGGCCGCGGCGGCCCAGCCGATGTAGAGGGCGGGCCCCAGCTCCCGCTTCTGGTTTTCCAACACCAGCGGGTTGTAGAAATCCCGGATGACGGTGTTGGCCGACCAGGACACGGGGATGAGGCAGAGGACGCCGGCCACCACGAAGACGGCGCCGGAGACGATCATGATCCGCGCCTTGGCCCCTTCGTCCTCCACGCAGTTGGTGCACTTGGCCCCCACCACGCTCACCAGCAAGGCCAGCACGGCCAGCAGCACCGAGACCACCATGAGGGCCCGGGCGGCCTGCAGGTCCTGGGGCAGGGCCAGCATGGAGTCGTAGACTTTGCACTGCATCTGGCCGGTGCTCTGCACCACGCAGCTCATCCACAGCCCCTCCCAGATGGTCTGGGCCGTCACGATGTTGTTGCCGATGAAGGCCGTCACCTTCCACATGGGCAGGGCGCAGGCGATGATGGCGGCCAGCCAGCCCACCACCGAGAGCGCCATGCCCAGGATCTGGAGACCCGCCGAGGCCATGACAGGGTGGGAAGGCGCCTGCAGAGAAAGCAGGGGGAGGAGGAGGTAAGAGAAGAACTCAACGCCGGGAGACCCCCTGACAAGAGGGGGAGGATCGGGAGGGGTCCCACCAGTGCTGGTGTCCTGCTCCGACACCCCACTTCCATGGAGTGGGACACCATTCAAGTGACCCTGGGCCCTGGTGTGACATGGACATTGAAGGATCTTCATATGGACCACCCAGGAAGGGCAACGCCCCCCCCCAAGTGCTGAAGGGGTCTCGGCTAACCTGACCCCACCAGGGGCAGGATCACCCCCAACCGTGCCTCACCCTACCCCTCCCATGTCCCACTGGACGGGGCTTGCACCCCTTCAAGATTCCCCCTCCCACAACGGCTGCACTGAAGTGACCCCAAGATGGGGGTTTGAGTGGCATCTCCGGCCCATGCCTGCCACTAATCCCGGTCTCCTTCCCCACTTTGGCCATTCCTCAGGGAGTCACCACCTGGCCCGAAGCCCCATCTCCATCCACGGGTGGCAACTTCCCTCCAAAACTTGGCTTCTCCAACCCAACTGGGGCCGGGGGACCAGCCTGCCCCAGGGTGGGATGGGACATCTGTCTGATAGCATCCCCTCCCCTCCCCAGCGGGGGCAGGAAGAGCCAAGGGGGGAGAGTGCCCCCCAGTGCCAGGACAGCCCCTCACAGTTATGGCACGTGTGTAGACGTGACCCCAGGGTGGAGATGCAGCCATGGAGGGGACCAGATGGGGGGGGGGGGGTGAAATGGGCCCAGATGGGGCAGCCCCATCTCGGGCCCTTCCCCGCCCCCCAAGTTAGCTTCGGCAGAAACTCGCCCAGCCCCCACGCATACCTCTGGCGCAGCAGGCTGTGGGAGGGGGGAGCTGGCCCAAGCCCCCCCCCCCCCCCCGGCTGGGTTACATCAGGAGTGACCCTGGGGGCGGGAGGGACAAGCCCAGCCTGGTACAGAGCTGGGGAGCAGCGCCCCCAAGGGGGCGGGGTGGGTGTGAGGGGTCCCAGGACCCCCCCCCCCCCCACTGCAGGGCTTCCACAAGCACCCGGACGCCTGGGTTCCATCCCATCCCAGCTCAGGGAGGGGAACCAGGACTCCCGAGTTCTTTGCCGGCTCGTCTCGAAGAGGGCAGGGGGGGCTAGTGGGTAAGAGCTGGGGGGGGGGGCGGCGCCTGGACTCCTGGGTTCTCCCCTCCCTCCCCCAGCCCCTCCCAAGGCTCCTTTCGGCTCCCCCGGCTGAGGAACAGGTAAAAACCCAGAGCCAGGTGTGTGTGTGGGGGGGGGGGGGGAGAGGAGAGAACAAATCAGCTCCCCCCCCTCCCCAGACCAGTGATCACCCCTCCCCCTCGGGGCCTGGCCAGCCCCCGGGACAAAGACCCTCCCCTGTTCTCACCTCAGCCCCATTGTCCGCAGGTTTCTGCGGAAACTCCCCCCCCGCCGGGCAGTTTCAGATGAAACGGAGCAGGGGGGAGGGGAGCGGCGCGGTCCGAGCCTCCCCCACCCCCGAGAGCGGCCCCTTTGTCCCACCGCCGCGCCGCACACGTGGGGCTGGGGGGGGGGGCGCCACGGGCAGCCCCGCGGGTCTCTGCGCCCCCGGCCACAAACAGCAGCTGAGGCTCAAGCCCCCGTGTGGGGGGAAGAATTTGGTCGTTTTCGGTAGGGGAAACTGAGGCACAGGAGACTGGGGCGCACGTAGGTCGGAGCAGAATCCAGGAACCTTAACGCTACTTCCCCCCTCCCCCAAACACCCACTGATCAAACAGGAGTCCTGGCTGCCCCCTCCCAGGCCCCACTTCCCCCCAGAGTGGAGACGAGAACCCAGGAGTCCTGGCTCCCACCACCCCCATCCCACCAGCCCCCACTCCCTTCCCGGAGCTGGGGAGAGAACCCAGGAGTCCTGGCTCCCACCACCCCCATCCCACCAGCCCCCACTCCCCTCCCGGAGCTGGGGAGAGAACCCAGGAGTCCTGGCTCCCAGCCCCACCCTGCTCTAACCACTAGACCCCACTCCCCTCCCAGAGCTGGGGTGAGAACCCAGGAGTCCTGGCTCCCAGCCCCACCCTGCTCTAACCACTAGACCCCGCTCCCCTCCCAGAGCCAGGGAAAGAACCCAGGAGTCCTGGCTCCCACCACCCCCAACCCACCAGCCCCCACTCCCCTCCCAGAGCTGGGGAGAGAACCCAGGAGTCCAGGCTCCCAGCCCCCCCTGCTCTAACCACTAGACCCCACTCCCCTCCCAGAGCCGGGGAGAGAACCCAGGAGTCCTGGCTCCCACTCCCCAATCCCCTCCCAGAGCTGGGGAGAGAACCCAGGAGTCCTGGCTCCCAGCGCCACCCTAACCCACCAGCCCCCACTCCCCTCCCAGAGCTGGGGAGAGAACCCAGGAGTCCAGGCTCCCACTCCCCAATCCCCTCCCAGAGCTGGGGAGAGAACCCAGGAGTCCGGGCTCCCAGCCCCCCAATCACTCACCTCTCTCCGCGGTAACTCTCTGGCCAAGGTCCGGCTCCCCCCCAAGCCCCAGCACGCGGGCTCCGTGTCGCAGTCCCGCAAATTGCGATAATGAGCAGCAGGCAGGCGCCTCCCTGGGGGGTTAAATACCGACCCCCCCCCGCCCACTCCCCTCCCCTCCCCGTGACATCACCCCCAGGTGAAACTCAGTCCACTTAGCGCCCGACGGACCATTCCCCCGCCCCTGTAAACAAAGCGCCAGCCCCTCGCCCTGGGGCAACAGCTTGGGGGAGGGGAGCCCGGACGCCTGGGTTCCCTTCCCGCCTCGGGGAGCGGACTGGGGGCTGGTGGTCAGAGCAGGGGGGCTGGGAGCCAGGACTCCTGGGTTCTCTCCTCAGCTCTGGGAGGGGATTGGGGGTCTAGTGGGTTAGAGCAGGGGGTTCTGGGAGCCAGGACTCCTGGGTTCTCTCCCCAGCTCTGGGAGGGGAGTGGGGGTCTAGTGGGTTAGAGCAGGGGGTTCTGGGAGCCAGGACTCCTGGGTTCTCTCCTCAGCTCTGGGAGGGGATTGGGGGTCTAGTGGGTTAGAGCAGGGGGGCTGGGAGCCAGGACTCCTGGGTTCTCTCCAGGCTCTGGGAGGGAAGTGGGGTCTAGTGGTTAGAGCGGGGGTGGGGGGGGGGTGGGGCTGGGAGTCAGGACTCCTGGATTGTAATTTCTCTCACTTCCCTTTTTTCCCTTGGGTTGAGTCATGGTCTGGCCAGTTTCACTTCAGCTACTTTCTGGTGAATTTGATCACTCCTGTTTCACGCACCATTCGTCTGCTATAAAAGGGGCTCGGGGAGGAGGGGTATCAGGGCAGGGGCTCATCCCAGGAGCTAAGGGAGCAAGGGGGGTGCTTCGTCCTGCGGGGGGGGGCTGGTAGAACCCCGGCATCCCAGCACCCCGCCACTCTAACCCACTAGAGCCCCCATCCCCTCACTGAGGAGAGAACCCAGGAGTTCTGGCTCCCAGCCCCCCTTCTCTGACCACTACACCTCCACTCCCCCCCAGAGCCAGGGAGAGAACCCAGGAGTCCTGGCTCCCAGCCCCCCCATTCTAACCCACTACACCTCCACTGCCCCCCAGAGCCAGGGAGAGAACCCAGGAGTCCTGGCTCCCAGCCCCCCCATTCTAACCCACTACACCTCCACTGCCCCCCAGAGCCAGGGAGAGAACCCAGGAGTCCTGGCTCCTGGTCCCTCCTTGTCAAAGTACCAGCCAGGGAGTGTTCTATGGGAGACCCAAGACAACAGCACCCCTCTGTGGCCGGAAGGGGAATTGATATCGGGGCAGTGGGGTACAGGAGTGGGGTTTCACAGCAGCCTGAGCTCCCCTAGCCCCACAGTGACCCTATAACAACCGGGCTGGAGTGACCCTACACTAACAGGGGCTGTGGTGGACGCCAAGTTTTGTCTCAAGATGGGATGTTTTTCTGAACGCTCTGCTCTGGTTCGAGCAGGAATGAACTCAGGGCAGCCCTGTGTCATGCAAGTGCCATCAGCCGACCTGGGGCGGGGTCCCCCCTGAACTGAGAGTCTGTGGCTCTAGGTTATTTGGGGTCCGGCTGCCTTTGCCTCTCAGTACATCCTGTGTTCCCGTCACTTCAATGTTTACAAAATCCCCACACGTCAAGAGCTGGGAGTTGGGGATTTCTGTTCAAAACTCCCGTTTGGTACCAAAGGGCCTGTGATTTTCTCTGGACAAAATCCCAAACCATCAGGAATCAAAACCAACCAGTGCCGGTTTTGAGTTCAGCACGACCTTATGGCTTACAATGTCCGATCATTTGATCTAAAAAAAGATCAAAACCTTTTTCAAAATCTCAGTCCAACAAGAATATTTTTTGTTTGCAACCATTTTTTTTCATTTGGAACTTTCCTTTCACTTTACCGAAAGCAATTCAAACACACGTAGATTTTTTTTTTTTGGTTTGCAACCACTTTTCATTTACAAATTTCCTGTAATTTGATTTTAAAACCCGTCAGGAACGCTTTTAAAAAACGGGACATCAAAAGGGAACATTCTGATAGTTTTTTGATTCAACAGGACTTTTCAGATCAATATTTCTCTTTATTTTATTTCAGAAAAAAAATCCCAAGCCGTTTCGAAAAGCTCAGAATCAACAGAAAATGCTTCATTGAACCCCAAACGAATCTTGCTTGATTTGCTGAACATTTTCATTTATGGTACCACGTGAAATAGTTTTGTTCCCAACGTTTCAAAATTGCCAGTGAACCAAAAACTCCCTGATTCTTCCCGGTTCTTGGTAGCTCAGTGATCTCTCAGGCCCAGTTCCTCCGCGGTATTTAGCTGATCTAGACCTCAGTGTATCCGATCATTGCAAGAGCTCTGATTTATTCTGTGCCTGCTTCCAACTGGCTGTGGAGTGCCCGGACTCTCCGGCTGGGAAGTTCAGCCCTTAAAGGCACAATCTTCACCACCACGAGGCGATATGGAGTCTAGTTGGTGGCCAGCGGGTTCTTTGGGTGAATGGAAGGAGAGGGTGGTTGGGTGGATGAGATCCCAGTTTTTCACCCAGAGTGTTTTCCTCCCAGCTGTTTGCCGGGCATCTGAGTCCAATGGGGGTTGCCGGAAATGGAAGGGGAAGCCGAAAAACTCCAGCAGCAACTGGGTTTCACGTTCAAAGAGAGTCGTGGGCAAAGGACAGCTGCTCGGGGCTGTGGAAGGAAATTTGTGGAGCCTCAGGGGGCTCCTGGACTACAACTCCTACAACGCAACAGGCTCCAGCCCAGGGCATGCTGGGAAATGTAGTTCCTACACTATCCCCTTCTGCCTGCCCCCCAGGACTCAGTGTCGTTCCAGGGAGCTCATGGGCCAGGGCTAAGGCAGACGAGTCCCCACCTGTTCTGACACCGCGCTGTGTCCGGCTCCTAGGCAGGTATTTTACACGCCGGCCCCCTAGCGACCGAACGGTAAAATACACGGTGGCGTGCGGAGTTGTGGTGTTGGTCCCGGGACGTTAGAGAAACCGGGTGGATGAGGTGCCTCGGCCGCATTATCCGTGTAATGGTTTAACATGCCATTCCGTCTCCCCCTTTACGTTCTGCATTCCTGCCGTTGACGATATTTACAGCATGTTCAGCATCTCTGAATCCTACTGGTTTGCTAATTCCATGACCAGAACGCACAACACCTGGGTCGTCTGGCTGGCCACTAGCTGCTGGCCGTGGTCGGCCTGGAATCCTTGAGTCTTCTTCTTGTTCTGCATCTGCCATCTGTAGAGCTTGCTCTGTTGATTGTTCCTTCTGAGGAACAAACTGTAGATGTCAATCGTTAAAACAAACAAAAAGGAAGTGTTTCTTCACACAGCGCACAGTCAACCTGTGGAACTCCTTGCCAGAGGACGTTGTGAAGGCCAAGACCATAACAGGGTTCAAAAAAGAACTAGATAAGTTGATGGAGGATAGGTCCATCAATGGCTATTAGCCAGGATGGGCAGAGATGATGTCCCTAGCCTCTGTTTGCCAGGAGCTGGGAATGGGCGACAGGGGATGGATCACTTGATGATTCCCTGTTCTGTTCATTCCCTCTGGGGCCCCTGGCACTGGCCACTGTCGGAAGACAGGACACTGGGCTAGATGGACCCTTGGTCTGACCCAGTAGGGCCATTTTTATGTTTCTATTGAACTTTCCGCTGTCAGTCTCAATCACATCCAATCTGGGTGCTGAACAACAGCTGGAGTTGTCCATCCTTTTTCCTCCGCCCAGTTTGACATGAACAGGGTCACGCGGTTCTGGACTCGGCCGTTCTCTGAGTGACGTCCGGTGTAAAAGTGTCCTTAAGGTCAATTAGCCTTTTTCTCTGATTTGGCTACTCTCTCTTCATGTCTGGCTACTTTGGAGATAGAAGGTTCTTTCCCAAAGTTGGACCATTAGTTCTGAATCTGATTGGTCTTCCCATCAGGACTTGTGCTGGACTAGAACCAGTAGTCTCTCTTGGTGATGGTCTGGAACTCCAAAGAGCAGGATCTTCCTGCTGTAGGATTTCCTTGGCTGTCTGTACGGCTCTCTCAGCCGTTCCAGTCACTTGCGAGTCATGCGGGCAGTAGCACTATGACCAAAATCATATTTCATTTGGAATTCGGCTGCGGTGAATTGTTGCCCATTCCCTGACACCAGTTGCTCTGGAATACCAAAGTGTGCTTCGATTTCTCAGTAACACTGGGACATGTTTTGGCTTTCAAGTCCACGATTTCTATGTACCTGGACAAAGAGTCCACAGCGACCAGGTAAGGATGTCCTCTGAATTCGCATACATCTGCAGCTAACCTCTTTGAAAGTCTTAGTGAGACAAACTGGATGAAGGAAAGTTGTTAATGGACCAACTTCTGTTGGTGGGAGAGACAAGCTTGTGAGCTATACGGAGCTCTTCTTCAGGGCAGGGAAAAGTCCTCAGCATGTCACAGCAAATACAAGGGGGGAACAGACTGTTTAGCATAAGGGGTTAACACATATTGTATGGGACCATTCATGAATGGAACCAGCCGCGGCGAGCTGCCCCACTGCCTCCCGGCTCCCCGCTCAGCTCCCGCGGGCGGGGGGGTGGGTGGCTGGGGGGGGGTAGCGTTAGCTGGGTGGGGGCGGCGCAGGGCTGATGCAAGGACGTTTCGCCTAGGGCGCCCTGGCCCCAGAGCACCCGTGGAGTCGGCAACTATGGCTGCTGACGCTGCAGAGTTCCTGGAGGAAATCGGCTGTGTCCTGGAGGAAGCCGGCCCCTTTGTGTGGTTAGTGGTTTGAGGATGGTTTCGATGACTCCCGATATTCCTTCTTGTCAGGGTTCCCTCCCCACTCTAAACTCTAGGGTAAAGACGTGGGGACCCGCATTCAGAGCCCCTAAGCTTATTTTTACCAGCTTAGGTTAAAACCCCCAAGGTACAAAATTCCCTGCACCCTGAGAAATGCTTCTTCCGCTGCCACCATCAAGTATCTAACAGGAATCCAGGAAAGGAATCACTTGAACTTCCCTCCCCCCCAAAATACCCCCTCAAGCCGTACACCCCCTTTCCTGGGAAGCTTGAGAACAATCTCCCAACCAATTGGTTACACAGTGATCTAAAAACCCACCCCCTGGGTTTTAACACCATAGAAAACAGTCAGCTTCTTAAAAGAAGGATTTTATTAAAACAAAGAAGGTAAAATCATCTCTGTAAAATCAGGATGGTAACTAATTACAGGGCACTATATTTCCAAACTCAGAGAGATTCCCCCCCTCTGGACAAAACCTTAAAGTTACAGAAAAACAGGAATAACCCTTCCCTCTCCCACAGGGAATGTATCACCAAGCAAAATAAACAGAAATCTACTCGCAGTGCTGACTACACTTACTTTAGAAAAGTGAGGTTTGGTGAGGAGACTGGTTTTCTGTAGGTTCTTTCTGTCTTCCAAGATCACTCTGACTCAGACAAAGCCACACACAAAGCTTTCCCCCTCCCAAGATTTGAAAGTATCTTGTCCCCCCATTGGTCAGATGCCAGCCAGGTCAGGTGTCAGTCTGGCTACCTGCATTTCTTAACCCTTTACTGGTAAGAGGATTTTATAGCACTGCATCAGATCCTCTCCCCCTTCCCTTTATATTTATGACACTTCTGTAAGAGTGCCATGGGCAGATACGATGGATCTGCCTGGGTTCCCTTGTTTGTGTATCGTGGGAAGCAGGTAGATGGTCCCTGGGGTGGGTTCTTTGGAGATGAGCTTGTAGAGTTTCTCTTGGAATGGTTTGGGGAAGGATTGGATGATAGGCTTACATTCCTGGTGAATTGTGGTGTGGGGTCTCTAAGGTGCCACAAGTATTCCTTTCTTATTTTCTTTTGGTCTTCTTTGAGTTCTTTCTAGTAGGCGGTATCAGAGAGTTTGTCATTTGGCCTTGTTGATCGACCCATCACAGTTGAGGACTACGATGGTGCCCACTGTGTCGGCAGGTTTGATCACTATCTGGTGATTGGATTTCAGGGACTGCATAGCTGCCCTCTTGGGGGTGGAGAGATTGTGCTGGTCGTGATGTCTGTTGAGGATCTCTCAGTCAATTGTTTCCCTGAAGCAACCAACGTCATGATCAAGGGTGTGCTTTTGTCTGTTGTGGGGTGTCCAGTCAGACCGTTCTTTTTGCTTATGACTGTTGGTGGGGACGTGGTAATTGGGGGTTGTGTCATCGCTGTTGTAAAAGAATTTCTTGAAGCGGAGTCAGCGGAAGAATTTTTCTAGTTCTCCACATGTTAGTATGGTATAGTGGGGCAGAAGGTCGGTCCCCTTTGGGAGTAGAGGTAACTCAGCTCTGGTTAGGGGTAGTCTTGATAAACTGATGATGTCGGGGTGTCTTTTAGTGGCCCTGTAGTGGGTCTGGTGCCATGGTCTCTCCCAGAGGTGGTGCTCTGTGGGTTGGAGTTGGCTCCATGTTTTGTTTTTGTGTTGGATGGCTGTTGTCAGGTTTTTTGGATAGTTGTTTTGGGTTTCTTGTGTGATTTTCTGGTAAGTTTCCTGGTTGTTTTCTCTTTCAGCGCACGGGAGCATGGGATGACTCTCTGTTCGAGGTGGGAAGTCCCTTCTGGAGTATGGGGGGGTGCAGTAAGTGGTTCCTCAATTTTTCAGCAAAATTTTCTGCATTTGGAGCGGTATGCAGTGGTCAGAGAGCGAGACCTCTGGGGATGACGTGTTGTTTCTTGCCTTTGCTCAGGAAGCAGATGTTGGAGTGTGGTGGTAAAGGTGCGGTTGGTTATTGAAGGTTCTTTGCATGGTGTCGGGCTGTTAGTTCTGCAACGTTCACATGCAAAGACTTTATGTCCTTGCTGGCACCAGGCCCGCCACACTGGCTGCTTGGCTTATTCAAAGCCTTTAGTTCATTCTGGATGCCCTTCACGGATGAGGTTTAGGATTTCTCCTCTCATTTTGTTTGAAATGACGATGCAATTGCCTTTAACCATGAGTCCATTTGACTCGCTTAATTGTCCACGCAGCACAAGGTGGTCTCTGGTCACTTCTTCAGTAGCCTTTAGACACTTGGGCCAGCCGCCCACAATGTCACTTAGAACTTCCTGAAGTTAGCTGGGGTTAGCTGAGTGCGACACTCAGCCCCGCGACAGGGTGTCGGTTCCCACCAGATTTTTCTGAGGAACGTATTTAGCACTTGGGTTCAATCACATTAAGCTTAGCGGTAGATGTTGACATCTCAGCCGTGCCTGATCCAGATCCTTTCCGTTAACCGGTTTATGGTGCGTTATCAGTGTGCACAAGTTTAGTCCACCCAGTTACCTGTAGAAGTTCTCACGTGCCCATATGCTTCCCACGCGCTCCTTCTCCATCGGTGCATGTCATTTTTCTGCTTCCGTGAGTGTGCGAGGGCCAAACGCAAATGGCTTCCACTCCGAGCCATTTTACTGCAACAATATCCCACACTGGTTCCATCTCTGCCCCCAAAACTCAATTTGGGGTAGGCGGAAAACACATTTTTCCTTGTTTAGCCTCAGTCCAGACTGACTGACTAGGGTTAGGACTTTGTTGAGGGTTTTGTCGCGTTCCTCCACTGAAGATCCATATATCAGAATATGGTCCATGCAGACGACAACTCCGTGTGTGCAGTTTGGCCATCTTTCCTTGGAAAATGTCAGGTGCACCGGTAATCCCAAAAGATCATCTTAAAAAGCAGACTCTCCCCGAGGGTGCAATAAATGTAGTCAGTTTAGCTCTTTCTTTGGCTACACCAGGGGTTCTCAAACGGGGGGGTCGGGACCTCTCAGGGGGTCTCAAGGTTCAGGGATGGGCTGGGGGAGCAGCGCTGTGGCCGGTCTGGAGCTGGGGGAGAGGCATCTCTCCTCGCTGTAGCCCTGAGCACCCGCTCGGCACTTAATAGGCAGCTGTGCGGCCACACAGCTTAGAGGGAACTTAGGTCATCAAATATTCCATTGAGGTCTTCCACCTTCCTCACTAGGCCCATTGTGGCTGGCAGGCTGTGGCTGAGAAGGCTGTTGGCCAGTGGTCCTTTGATCCCGCGTCTTTGTAAGTTGTTTCTGTGGTGAATTGGCCCATGCAGTTCACCATATCTCCGGGGCTAGTCGGAGCTGTGACGGGTGACTTCAGCTCTGGGAGGGGTTGAAGGCGAGTCCTTCTCAGATGACTGTGACCGTCAGCTCCTGAGTCAATTTTAACGTCACGAATATTCAGGTTCACTCTCCAGGCAGGCTCTGTGTCAACACAAGGGATAGATCCCACAGACAATGGCTTTTGATGGTCTGTAATATGAGTCAACCCCCTTACAACTTTGGTGCAGCAAACAGTCCATATTTCGTGCATGTATCACACCGTGCGCCTCTGGCTGGACATGCATCATCTCCTGGGATCTGACTTTGTCCACACCTTGTGCAGGTAGGCCAGAACGTGTCTCTCTTTAGCCTAGATGCTCTCTCTCCCTTGCCTCGGGGGGGTCTCATGATAATGACTTTCAGCACTCAAGTGTCTGTTTACGTTTTCTAAGCAAGTTTCAGGTTTGTCAGGATTGTCAGATTGCTCTACCTGGTTGATAAATTCTATAGTCATTTGCCTGATCATCCTTTCATAGAATCATAGAATCTCAGGGTTGGAAGGGACCTTAGGAGGTCATCTAGTCCAACCCCCTGCTCAAAGCAGGACCGATCCCCAATTTTTGCCCCATATCCCCAAATGGCCCCCTCAAGGATTGAACTCACAACCCTGGTTTAGCAGGCCAGTGCTCAAACCACTGAGCTATCCCTTCCCCCCGCGATAAATCGATCCCAGAACATCGATCGCTACCCGCCGAATTGGGTGGGTAGTGTGGATGTACCCTAAGAGACCAAATAACCAATGTCGGTTAGGTTTATTAATATGGTGCCGGGAAAAAAGTTCTACGCGCCACCGGTCTCCGAAGACCAGTCCCATGCAGCCATGTTACATGTAAGCAGAAGGCATGGCCCGCAAGCTACACTCCTATAGTCGTCTTTTCAGACTTGTTGTACCAGCAAAAAAGGTACAGCACACATCATTTACTGAGTCAGCTTTTTGCCTTGTTTGTTCTGGGACCATGGTGTGCCCCACGCATTCCAGCTTCCGATGCACCCTCGTCTTCGTTGTCAGTACATACATCCCAGGTACTAAGGGGGATGAAGGCATCTCCTGCCCGTGTGGGCAACACCTTTTCTGTTGTTATGAAGAAATAACCATCTGGCCTGATACGGACAGTTTTCCTAGCTATTCAAGACAAGGCTTCCTTCAATGGATGCTAAGGTGTTATGGGATATTTAGTCTAAGTGTTCAGGAATATAGTAAAGGTGCAGTCCAATCCTGGCTATATAGCTGCTAGGCTCATGCTTAATATGTAGACTTGAATGTTTAAAATATGTGTATTGAAGATAGTCGTTATCAGCGTAATATACGTATAAAAGCCGGCGTATGTTAGTCAGCAAACGAGAGCTATTTGATTAGCTGTGGCCAGGAATAATCTCTCTTCAGTTCAGTTGTCGCTGCTGTTTTTATCTGTTATCCCAATAACCAGCCTGTCTCTGATATTTTCACGGGGTTCTTGAATTCTCTGGGGGGAAAGATGCTCTTTTGTAAACCACATTTTCTCCGAGGTATAAAGCATGCATCAAACACAAGCAGGACCCTTTCCAGAGTCATCCTTGTGACTAGCCCACGAAAGCTTATGCTGAATTAAATGTGTTAGTCTCTAAGGTGCCACAAGTAATCCTGTTCTTTTTGCTGACACAGACTAACCCGGCTGCGACTCTGAAACGTGCAGATTGAAAGCGATACTCCGTTTGCTTCCCCGTGGCATGAATGAAAGAAGACACCTGGATATTTCCAGTTTCTTTCTGGAGTGCGTTTGCAATTCAAAATCTAGTTTCCAGGCTGTCGGTTTGTCAAAGCTGAAGCTCTCTGAGGAACTGATGAGGGGCATATTGAGAGGATCCTGCAATCTTTGTTGCTTTGTTCCTCTGTTTCTGTTCTTAGTTTGCTCCCGGCCCGATGCCATGTTCTTCTGTTCCCGAGCTGGACTGGCTAAAGAGCTTCCTTACCCACAGAGCCCTGCACGGATACACAATTTATATCTGCGGATGTGGAGATCTGTCGATAGAAAGCAGGCACCACGCTCGCCGGCAGCTGTCCCTGGTCATGCTGGGGTGTGTGCAAGTGGCTCGCACGCTCCCGGATAGGAGTCCCATCCATGGACAGCTGCCGGTGAGCTCCACTGGGCAGGGCTGGGGGCGTCACACCCACGCTAAACTGTGCATCCGCGCAGGGCTTTACTTATTCACATCACGGGTGTTCATCATTCATACGTGGGACCCTACCAAATTCATGGTCCATTTTGGTTAATTTCATGGTCATAGGATTTTATCAGCTAGGGGCCCTGACCCAGAAAGGAGTTGGGGGGGGATCACAAGGTTATTGTAGGGGGTGTTGTAGTACTCCTTACTTCTGTGCTGCTGCTGGCAGGGCACTGCCTTCAGAGCCGGGCACCCGGCCAACAGCCGCCGGTCTCCGGCCACCCAGCTCTGAAGTCAGCACAGAAATAAGGGTGCCAATACTGCGACCCAGAGGCGCCGATTCCATGGGCGCTCCGGGGCTGGAGCACCCATGGGGAAAAATTAGTGGGTGCTCTGCACCCACCGGCAGCCAAGCTCCCCCCCCCGCCCACCTCCTCCTCCTCCACCCCTCCCCTGAGCGCGTCATGTCCCCGCTTCTCCACCGACCTCCCAGCGCTTCCCGCCCGCCGCCGCCAGACAGCTGTTCGGCAGCGTTAGCACGCTCCAGGAGGGAGGGGGAGGAGCGGGAACGTGGCACGCTCAAGGGAAGAGGTGGGGCCAGGGCGGGGATTCAGGGAAGGGGTTGGAATAGGGGCAGGGAGGGGCCCGAGTTGGGGCGGGGACTTTGGGGAAGGGGTTAGAATGGGGGCAGGGAAGGGGCAGGAAGAGGCGGGGCAGGGGCAGGGCCTCATGGAAGGGGTGAAGATGGGGGTGGAGCCGGGGCAGAGGGGGTGGGTCGAGCACCCACAGCAAAGAGGGGAAGTCGGTACCTAAGCTGCGACCCCCTAAAATAACCTTGGGACCCCCTGCAACACCCTTTTGGGTCAGGACCCCCAATTTGAGAAACGCTGGTCCCCCCCTGTGAAATCTGTACAGTATAGGGTAAAAGCACACAAAAGACCAGATTTCACGGGGGAGACCAGGTTTCACTGTCTGTGATGCGTTTTTCACGGCCGTGAATTTGGTAGGGCCCTGTTCATAAGACCCTCAGGTATGGCTGCGGTAAGTTTGAATAAGGTATTTTACACGCAGCCCCACCTAGTGGCTGAATGGTATAATACAGTTTAACATTTCACTACAACTCCCACAATGCAACAGGCTCCAGGCCCACGCACGCTGGGAAATGTAGTCCATGCCCCCTCTCCCTCAGGGACTCAGTTGAAATGCCTGGCGTGCCTAGTGTAGCCAAGGGTAAAAGGTATCAGGTATATTTAGGCCATAGAGATGAATATAAGTAATAATTCATGTTGTAACACAGGGCCTACGGGCCTCAGGCTTGTAAGATATTTAGCTTAGCCAAAACAGGCCTCCGGACAGCAGTTCCCAACTGCCAATGGGGTTGCACCATCAGCAGGTGGCGTTGTGGGTCCAACGGGCCAGTTTCGGCCGGTGAGACGATGCCGTCTGCCCCCAAACACGTCCGGACTCACGGCGCGCCAGTACGGGACGAGGTCACGTTGTGCGGAGGTCCCCATGTTGTGGGTCAAAACAGCGGCCTCCTGGCGCGGCGTGTGGGGAGCAGGCCTGGATACGGGGGCTGTGCGGACGCCGATTTGGCCATTGGCACCATCCAGCCGAGGGACGTGAATCCAGAAAGTCCTTATCTGTGAGCAGCAGCCTCGTCAACAGAGCATCTTCTTTGCTCGAGCTGGTATGAGCCTCTGCTGGCCTTTTCGGAGACAGGAATCTGCAGCAGCTTGTAAACGCCTTAAGGCAGGGGCCTTCTCTTCTTTTATGCCACCTTGAGTACCCGACTGGAATCGTCCTAAATCACTGCCTCCGTGGTGACCTGATATCACCACACAGGGCCTTCTTAAGTCCCGGCCTCATTTGCTTGACTGTGAATTCCTCTTTCTGATTTGAAATACGAGGCACTTATTTCTACACAGAGGATCTGCTTCCGCCTCCAGCAGCGTGTGTAGTCATGCGGTTGAAATGAAAAACAAGTCATGAACGAAAAGCAAAAGTCCAAGGAACGTGCTCTCAAATATGACCAGGCTTTCTTTGAATATGGCGTCTTGGTCAAGCACGAAGAAAGGCCAGAGGCCTGCTATGTTACCCGGTGATATCTAGCAAAAGCATCGAGCCCATTAAACTTAAATGACACTTGGAAACCCTTCACAGGGAACACACAGGAAAACCAAGGTCATTTCTCCAGCGCCGGAAAGAAGAACTTTCATGTCAACAAATGGAATTCAAGAGAGTAAAATCTGTCTCTGACAGGTATCCATTGAAGTGAGTTATCACATCGCACAGGTTCAAGAAGCCTCAAACAACTGGAGACACTTTGAGTTTGCTGGCTGCAAACGACATGAAGAAGATAATGTGTGGGGAGACTGAAGCAAACAAACTCAAAGCCACACCACTCTCCAATAACACAGTGGAACAAAGGACTGAGGTGATAACAGCAGGTCAGGAAAACACACTGATGGAGCGTCTGAAAAACACAGGTGCTTCAGGTTGATGCGAGCACTGAGGGTCGTCACGCACATTTCTTGGCTTCTGTGAAATACACCTGGGAGGGTGCAACTCTCGAAGATGTTCTGTTCCGTCTCCCTCTTCCCGGACACGAGGCGGCACAAGGAATGTTTGATGTGCCACATGAGCACATGCAGGGCAAAAATACCCCGTGTGGTTGCGCGGTGGGCGTTTGCACCGATGAACTACACCACGGTTCAGTCTCTTCGCGCACGTCTGTTTGCAAAACTGGGTGACGGCGGGAGGTCCGACCCCGCCGTGTTGCTGGAGGGTCCTGGGACGATTTTCTGAGCTGAGACAAGCTGCGTGCCCATGCAATGGACGGCAAAGAGAGTGGGTTCGTTGGTTTTCTAGGTGACCAAAAGAAGATGCGTCTTTTTGCCTATGTCAGAGGCACCAGAGGGAAACAGAATGAACTGAACACAGGTCTGCAAGGAAAGAACAGCCAGGTCCTTCAGCTGAGTGATTCGCGACTCAAATTGTTTTCGGGAGGAATAATCTATTGAAGACGAACTATGAATGCTGTTTGCAGCTTTGCAGGAAATTATTCAGCCTCCCGCACAGGTGATGGCTGAGCATCTCAGCCGGCTGGAGAAAGCGTTTGCGTCCTTTCCCCCCAACTTGGGAATGAGAAAGTATGATTCGGCGTGAAACCCTTTCAGCGCAAGTCTGCTGCCGTGGATTTGCCGGCAGCGGAAAGCGAACCGCTCCTCGAAAGTTCCTGCGATCGACTCTTGCAAGGAGCACGTGCCTAACGTTGTGGCTGTCTGGGGTCAAGCCTCAAAAGGGGGTCACAGGCAGAACGTGTGAGAACCTCTGCCTTAGGATGAGTGAGCTAGAATGTAAAGATCCGTCAGCATAAATCCGCTAATAAGAAAGCTGCCGAGTTTGCGGCTGTGTTGACGATCTGCTGAAGCTTTGGGCAGAACTGCTGAGTTTGGATAACAACGCCCAGGAGAGCTAAGCAGACACCACAGGATGACTGTTGGTCGCTGGGGTGAAATGTTAAAGACTTCCTCCAGGCAACCAACTGTGCCGGTGGTAATCAGGTGACGTCAGGGTTCATGTGTTAAGGGGAACTTATGAGCTTGCCGATAGGAAACGGGGGCAACCCACATGTTGTGGGGGCTGGGTGTTCAAAGAAGGAAAAAGGGGTTCAAACCGTCCCCAATAGATCTGAACCCCGGCGGGCATCAAGGTGATAAACACGGTCTCCTGGCAGGATGCCAGGATGGTGGCCACAGGGGAGGCAGGAGATGGTGACAATGAGGAGGAGAAGGAAGAGGATGACTGGCGCTGTGGGAGGGTACAGTACACACGCTAGCCCTTCCGTATTGTTCTCTCTGGGCCCAGGCGGCAGCGTATATTGGGGGTAGGGCGACCGGACAGCAAGTGTGAAAAATCGGGATGGGGGTGGGGGGTAATAGGAACCTATATAAGAAAAAGACCCAAAAAGCGGGACTGTCCCTATAAAATCGGAACATCTGGTCACCCTAGTTGGGGGCTGGCTGGTTAGCGAAAGGAGCTCTGGCCGAAAGCGCGTTGAGTGGTGTCTGCGTCCCCCGTCCACTGATAACCTGGCTCCCGCCAGCGACCTTGGGGCAGAACCCTCTTCGATTATAGGAACGATGAACCCTCGCCTGGGGCGGGTAATTAGTTAAAGTAACTCAGCACTATAGAGAAGGCCACGGTGGAACAGCTGAACTACAATACCCACAATGCAACAGGATCCCACCCAGGGCATGTCGGGACAGGCAGTCTAACCCAATCCTCCCCCGCAAGAGTCAAGTCATTTCCAAAGATTCCTGGGCCAACTGAACTACAATTCCCAGCATGCAGCAGGCTCCAGCACAGGGCATGCTGGGAAAGGTAGTCTCTCCCCTCCCCGACTCAAGGCATTTCTTTCTTTCCAAAGGGTGCGGGGCCCTGTGCGGTACAGAGCCCCGCCCCTTCCCCTGGAACCGGTCTATAGCGGGGGCAGGGGGCGGCACAATGCACGGGGCGCGCCTGGGAAAGCCAGTCCCGGGGCTGCGTGAAACAGCTGGGACCCGAGAAAGGCCGGGTACAGCAGTGACCCTACGCTGACAGGCCCGCGTGCGGGAGACCCTACAATAACAACGCGGCCCGGCAGCGACAGGCCCGCGTGCGGGAGACCCTACGATAACAACGCGGCCCGGCAGCGACAGGCCCGCGTGCGGGAGACCCTACGATAACAACGCGGCCCGGCGGCGACAGGCCCGCGTGCGGGAGACCCTACGATAACAACGCGGCCCGGCGGCGACAGGCCCGCGTGCGGGAGACCCTACGATAACAACGTGGCCCGGCGGCGACAGGCCCGCGTGCGGGAGACCCTACGATAACAACGCGGCCCTACGCTGACAGGCCCGCGTGCGGGAGACCCTAAGATAACGACGCGGCCCGGCGGCGACGGGCCCGCGTGCGGGAGACCCTACGATAACAACGCGGCCCGGCGGCGACAGACCAGTGTCAGGGAGACCCTACGATAACGACGCGGCCCGGCGGCGACGGGCCCGCGTGCGGGAGACCCTGCGATAACGACGCGGCCCGGCGGCGACAGGCCCGCGTGCGGGAGACCCTACGATAACGACGCGGCCCGGCGGCGACAGGCCCGCGTCCGGGAGACCCTACGATAACGACGCGGCCCAACGGCGACGGGCCCGCGTCCGGGAGACCCTACGATAACGACGCGGCCCGGCGGCGACAGGCCCGCGTGCGGGAGACCCTACGATAACGACGCGGCCCGGCGGCGACAGGCCCGCGTGCAGGAGACCCTAAGACAACGACGCGGCCCGGCGGCGACAGGCCCGCGTGCGGGAGACCCTACGATAACGACGCGGCCCGGCGGCGACAGGCCCGCGTCCGGGAGACCCTACGATAACGACGCGGCCCGGCGGCGACAGACCCGCGTGCGGGAGACCCTACGACAACGACGCGGCCCGGCGGCGACAGGCCCGCGTCCGGGAGACCCTACGATAACGACGCGGCCCGGCGGCGACGGGCCCGCGTCCGGGAGACCCTACGATAACGACGCGGCCCGGCGGCGACGGGCCCGCGCGCGGGAGACCCTACGATAACGACGCGGCCCGGCGGCGACGGGCCCGCGTGCGGGAGACCCTACGATAACGACGCGGCCCGGCGGCGACGGGCCCGCGTCCGGGAGACCCTACGATAACGACGCGGCCCGGCGGCGACGGGCCAGCGTCCGGGAAACCCTACGATAACGACGCGGCCCGGCGGCGACGGGCCCGCGTGCGGGAGACCCTGCGATAACGACGCGACCCGGCGGCGACGGGCCCGCGTGCGGGAGACCCTACGATAACGACGCGGCCCGGCGGCGACGGGCCCGCGTGCGGGAGACCCTACGATAACGACGCGGCCCGGCGGCGACGGGCCCGCGTGCGGGAGACCCTACGATAACGACGCGGCCCGGCGGCGACGGGCCCGCGTGCGGGAGACCCTACGATAACGACGCGGCCCGGCGGCGACGGGCCCGCGTGCGGGAGACCCTGCGATAACGACGCGACCCGGCGGCGACGGGCCAGCGTCCGGGAGACCCTACGATAACGACGCGGCCCGGCGGCGACGGGCCCGCGTGCGGGAGACCCTACGATAACGACGCGGCCCGGCGGCGACGGGCCCGCGTGCGGGAGACCCTACGATAACGACGCGGCCCGGCGGCGACGGGCCCGCGTGCGGGAGACCCTACGATAACGACGCGGCCCGGCGGCGACGGGCCCGCGTGCGGGAGACCCTGCGATAACGACGCGACCCGGCGGCGACGGGCCAGCGTCCGGGAGACCCTACGATAACGACGCGGCCCGGCGGCGACGGGCCAGCGTGCGGGAGACCCTACGATAACGACGCGGCCCGGCGGCGACAGGCCCGCGCGCGGGAGACCCTACGATAACGACGCGGCCCGGCGGCGACGGGCCCGCGCGCGGGAGACCCTACGATAACGACGCGGCCCGGCGGCGACGGGCCAGCGTGCGGGAGACCCTACGATAACGACGCGGCCCGGCAGCGACGGGCCCGCGTGCGGGAGACCCTACGATAACGACGCGGCCCGGCGGCGACGGGCCCGCGTGCGGGACACCCTACGATAACGACGCGGCCCGGCGGCGACGGGCCCGCGTCCGGGAGACCCACGATAACGACGCGGCCCGGCGGCGACGGGCCCGCGTCCGGGAGACCCACGATAACGACGCGGCCCGGCGGCGACGGGCCCGCGTCCGGGAGACCCTACGATAACGACGCGGCCCGGCGGCGACAGGCCCGCGTGCGGGAGACCCTACGATAACGACGCGGCCCGGCGGCGACAGACCCGTGTGCGGGAGACCCTACGATAACGACGCGGCCCGGCGGCGACAGGGCCCGCGTGCGGGAGACCCTTCGATAACGACTCAGGCCAACGGCGACAGGCCCGCGTCCGGGAGACCCTACGATAACGACGCGGCCCAACGGCGACAGGCCCGCGTGCGGGAGACCCTACGATAACGACGCGGCCCGGCAGCGACAGGCCAGCGTCCGGGAGACCCTTCGATAACGACGCGGCCCGGCGGCGACAGGCCAGTGTCCGGGAGACCCTACGATAACGACGCGGCCCGGCGGCGACAGGCCCGCGTGCGGGAGACCCTACGATAACGACGCGGCCCGGCGGCGACAGGCCCGCGTCCGGGAGACCCTACGACAACGACGCGGCCCGGCGGCGACAGGCCCGCGTCCGGGAGACCCTACGACAACGACGCGGCCCGGCGGCGACGGGCCCGCGTGCGGGAGACCCTACGATAACGACGCGGCCCAACGGCGACAGGCCCGCGTCCGGGAGACCCTACGATAACGACGCGACCCGGCGGCGACGGGCCCGCGTGCGGGAGACCCTACGATAACGACGCGGCCCGGCGGCGACAGGCCCGCGTCCGGGAGACCCTACGACAACGACGCGGCCCGGCGGCGACGGGCCCGCGTGCGGGAGACCCTACGACAACGACGCGGCCCGGCGGCGACGGGCCCGCGTCCGGGAGACCCTACGATAACGACGCGGCCCAACGGCGACAGGCCCGCGTCCGGGAGACCCTACGATAACGACGCGACCCGGCGGCGACGGGCCCGCGTGCGGGAGACCCTACGATAACGACGCGGCCCGGCGGCGACGGGCCCGCGTCCGGGAGACCCTATAATAACAATGGAGCTGGGAGGTCCCAGCATGCCTTGCGTCACGCCGCGGCGCCTCATGGGAGCGGTAGTCCCGGCAGCGCCGTGCCACGCCTCCCGGCATGCCCCGCGGCCCCTGGGTTCGCGCGAACAAAATGGCGGCCTTCAGCGCGGGGCATGCCGGGAGCGGCCTTCCTACCGTCACGGGCCCCCACCCCTCTCTCCCGCGGGCCGATGGTTACCCAGCGGGCTGTGCGGCTGCCGCGGCGCCTCATGGGAAGCAGAGTCCCGACGGGCCCAGCCGCCCTTTCCCCTGTGCTGCGTCATGGGCATCCCAGTGGGCCGTGCGGCGGCCGCGGTGCCCTCATGGGAGTGTAGTCGCTCCGGCCCCCGACCCCCCTGTATCCTGCCGCAGGCTCCGAGGCTCAGCCGGACTACACCTCCCGGCGTGCCCCGCGGCCTAACGGCGGAGCGCACAAAATGGCGGCGGCTGGCGCGGCGCGCGCGGGGCACGCCGGGAGCCGTAGTCCCGCGCGCCCGCCGCTCCCGCCGCCCCTCGCGGCCCCGCGCGGCCCGGCGGACTCCATGTCCCGTGGTGCCCCGCGCGGGCGGCGCTGGCGGGGGCGGGGGCAGCTGCTGGCTCGGAGTCAGGCTCAGGCCGAGGCGGCGGCGCGGAGCGAGCGAGCGGCCTGGCTCCGTGAGTGGCGCAGCCGCGGCGCGGGGGGCCCGGGGCCGCGCGGGGGGCCCGGAGCGTGGGGGGAGGAGGGGTTGTGGTGGGGGGATGGGTAGGGGCGGAAGGGGGAGGGAGCAGAGGTGGAGTTGGGTGGGGGCAGGATGGGGGTGGGGGGCAGAGGCGGGGGAGGGTGTTGGGAGGGGGGCAAGAGGGAGTAGGGGGTGGGGGGCATGATGGGGGAGGGGGCAGTGGAGTGGTTCGGGAGGGGGTGGGGGAGAATGTTGGGAGGGGTGGTGGGGGCAGGGGGGGGAGGGGATGGAGGTGGGGGGGTTGGGGGGAGGGGATGGGGAGGGAGCGGGGAGGGGGAGAGGAAGCGGTGTGGTGGCGGTGGGGGTTATGGGGAGGAAGCAGAAGAGGGGTGGTCGGGGGAGGGGGAAGGAGTGGGGAGTAGAGGGGCTGTGGTGGGGACAGGAGGGGATGGGGAGGGAATAGGGGGTGGATGTGGGGGAGAGGGGGTTTTGTGGCAGTGGGGGGTACGGGGAGGAAGCAGAGGAGGGGTGGGAGGGGGAGGGGGAAGGAGTGGGGAGGGGCTGTGGAGGGGATGGGTAGGGAGGAGGGGTAGGGAGGGGGGAGAAAGGGGTGTGGTGGCGGTGGGTATGGGGAGGAAGCAGAAGAGGGGTGGTCGGGGGAGGGGGAAGGAGTGGGGAGGGGCTGTGGTGGGGATAGGGGATGGGTAGGGGAGGAGGGGTGGGGAGGGGGGAGGAAGGGGTGTGGTGGCGGTGGGTATGGGGAGGAAGCAGAAGAGGGGTGGTCGGGGGAGGGGGAAGGAGTGGGGAGGGGGCAGAAGAGGGGCTGTGGTGGGGATAGGAGGGGATGGGTAGGGAGGGGGGAGGAAGCGGTGTGGTGGCGGTGGGTACGGGGAGGAAGCAGAAGAGGGGTGGTCGGGGGAGGGGGAAGGAGTGGGGAGGGGGCAGAAGAGGGGCTGTGGTGGGGATAGGGGGTGGGTAGGGAGGAGGGGTGGGGAGGGGGAGGAAGGGGTGTGGTGGCGGTGGGTACGGGGAGGAAGCAGAAGAGGGGTGGTCGGGGGAGGGGGAAGGAGTGGGGAGGGGGCAGAAGAGGGGCTGTGGTGGGGATAGGAGGGGATGGGTAGGGAGAAAGGGGTGTGGTGGCGGTGGGTACGGGAGGAAGCAGAAGAGGGGTGGTCGGGGGAGGGGGAAGGAGTGGGAGGGGACTGAAGAGGGGCTGTGGTGGGGATAGGAGGGGATGGGTAGGGAGCAGAGGAGGGAGTGGGTTGGGGGCAGTGCAGGAGCCCCAGCCCCCCACCTGGGAGTGACCCACAAAGTGCAGATTTCCCCCCCGCTATTGTCCCCCCCTTCCTTCTGCTCCCAAAACCCCTTCTCCCTCTCTGCTCCCCCCCCAACCTCCCCCTGCCACAGAGCGTCTCCTAGGCCACATCCCTTCCCCATTGCATGCCCCCCATCTCCCTGAAGCCTGATGCCTCCCACCCCTTGCCTGTGCCCCCCCCCACAGTCTCCCCAACACTGAACCCCCTCTCTGGAGATCCGCCCTCGTTTACCTGCTTATTTGGATCTAGCTGTGTGTTGTGATCCTAAAAGTACATTTGTTGGGGCTGGGGTTTGTGTTTGGTTTGTTCAGGGGGGAGGCCCAAGGATTAGACGGCAGGACGCCTGGGTTCTCCGGGGGGGCGTGGGGTCTAGTGGTTAGCGCGGTGGGCTCTGACGCCGCGTGGCTCCCCGCAGGTCTTGCAGGCCCGGGCGGTGCTAGCCTGGCGGCGCCATGTACAATGGGATAGGGCTCCCCACTCCCCGGGGCAGCGGTACCAACGGCTACGTCCAGCGCAACCTGTCGGCCGTGCGGCACAAGAAGGAGCGAACCGACTACAAGTCGGAGGAGGAGCTCAGGAAGCTGGAGTCGTCTCTGGTCAAGAAGCCCAACCAGGAGATCCTGGACATGAGCGCAAGCGCAAGGTGGAGCTGAAATGCCTGGAGCTGGCCGAGCTCATGGAGGAACAGGGGTATGTGTGGCGGGGGACACATCGGGGCTGGGAATGGGACACGTAGGGTGTGGGCAGCACACATCGGGGTGGAGGTGGCACGCAGGGGGCACATCGGGGGGGCTGTTGGGGCACACGCTGGGAGTGGGGACGGCAGGTGGAGGTTGTTGGGGGGCACACGCTGGGAGTGGGGACGGCAGGTGGAGGTTGTTGGGGGGCACGCTGGGAGTGGGGACGGCAGGTGGAGGTTGTTGGGGTCACACACTGGGAGTGGGGACGGCAGGTGGGGGTTGTTGGGGGGCACACGCTGGGAGTGGGGACGGCAGGTGGAGGTTGTTGGGGGGCACACGCTGGGAGTGGGGACGGCAGGTGGAGGTTGTTGGGGTCACACACTGGGGGTGGGGACGGCAGGTGGAGGTTGTTGGGGGCACACGCTGGGAGTGGGGACGGCAGGTGGAGGTTGTTGGGGGGCACACGCTGGGAGTGGGGACGGCAGGTGGAGGTTGTTGGGGGGCACACGCTGGGAGTGGGGACGGCAGGTGGGAGTTGTGGGGGGCACACACTGGGGGTGGGGACGGCAGGTGGAGGTTGTTGGGGGGCACACACTGGGAGTGGGGACGGCAGGTGGAGGTTGTTGGGGGGCACACACTGGGGGTGGGGACGGCAGGTGGAGGTTGTTGGGCACACGCTGGGAGTGGGGACGGCAGGTGGAGGTTGTTGGGGGCACACGCTGGGAGTGGGGACGGCAGGTGGAGGTTGTTGGGCACGCTGGGAGTGGGGACGGCAGGTGGGAGTTGTGGGGGGCACACACTGGGGGTGGGGACGGCAGGTGGAGGTTGTTGGGGGCACACACTGGGAGTGGGGACGGCAGGTAGGGGTTGTGGGGGGCACACACTGGGAATGGGGACGGCAGGTGGAGGTTGTTGGGGGGCACACGCTGGGGTGGGGACGGCAGGTGGAGGTTGTTGGGGGGCACACGCTGGGAGTGGGGACGGCAGGTGGAGGTTGTTGGGCACACGCTGGGAGTGGGGACGGCAGGTGGAGGTTGTTGGGGGGCACACGCTGGGAGTGGGGACGGCAGGTGGGGGTTGTGGGGGGCACACACTGGGGGTGGGGACGGCAGGTGGAGGTTGTTGGGGGGCACACGCTGGGAGTGGGGACGGCAGGTGGAGGTTGTTGGGGTCACACACTGGGGGTGGGGACGGCAGGTGGAGGTTGTTGGGGGCACACGCTGGGAGTGGGGACGGCAGGTGGAGGTTGTTGGGGGGCACACGCTGGGAGTGGGGACGGCAGGTGGAGGTTGTTGGGGGGCACACGCTGGGAGTGGGGACGGCAGGTGGGAGTTGTGGGGGGCACACACTGGGGGTGGGGACGGCAGGTGGAGGTTGTTGGGGGGCACACACTGGAGTGGGGACGGCAGGTAAGGGTTGTGGGGGGCACACACTGGGAATGGGGACGGCAGGTGGAGGTTGTTGGGGGGCACACGCTGGGGGTGGGGACGGCAGGTGGAGGTTGTTGGGGGGCACACGCTGGGAGTGGGGACGGCAGGTGGAGGTTGTTGGGCACACGCTGGGAGTGGGGACGGCAGGTGGGGGTTGTGGGGGGCACACACTGGGGGTGGGGACGGCAGGTGGAGGTTGTGGGGGGCACACGCTGGGAGTGGGGACGGCAGGTGGGGGTTGTGGGGGGCACACACTGGGGGTGGGGACGGCAGGTGGAGGTTGTTGGGGGGCACACGCTGGGAGTGGGGACGGCAGGTGGAGGTTGTTGGGGTCACACACTGGGGGTGGGGACGGCAGGTGGAGGTTGTTGGGGGCACACGCTGGGAGTGGGGACGGCAGGTGGAGGTTGTTGGGGGGCACACGCTGGGAGTGGGGACGGCAGGTGGAGGTTGTTGGGGGCACACGCTGGGAGTGGGGACGGCAGGTGGAGGTTGTTGGGGGTCACACGCTGGGGGTGGGGACGGCAGGTGGAGGTTGTTGGGGGCACACGCTGGGAGTGGGGACGGCAGGTGGAGGTTGTTGGGGGCACACGCTGGGAGTGGGGACGGCAGGTGGAGGTTGTTGGGGGCACACGCTGGGAGTGGGGACGGCAGGTGGAGGTTGTTGGGGGGCACACGCTGGGGGTGGGGACGGCAGGTGGAGGTTGTTGGGGGCACACGCTGGGGGTGGGGACGGCAGGTGGAGGTTGTTGGGGGGCACACGCTGGGGGTGGGGACGGCAGGTGGAGGTTGTTGGGGGGCACACGCTGGGGGTGGGGACGGCAGGTGGAGGTTGTTGGGGGGCACACGCTGGGGGTGGGGACGGCAGGTGGAGGTTGTTGGGGGGCACACGCTGGGGGTGGGGACGACAGGTGGAGGTTGTTGGGGGGCACACGCTGGGGGTGGGGACGGCAGGTGGAGGTTGTTGGGGGCACACGCTGGGGGTGGGGACGACAGGTGGAGGTTGTTGGGGGCACACGCTGGGAGTGGGGACGGCAGGTGGAGGTTGTTGGGGGGCACACACTGGGGGTGGGGCGTGGGGGCACGTATCGGGAGGTGGGGATGGGTCGTGGGGGGCAGGGGTACGTTGTGCTGTGTGGATGGGTGTAGCTAGGATGCCCCAGTCCATCTCTGGGACGGGGCAGCCCAAGGAGGCCGGGCCCTGGCACGGGGCGGGCCTGTCTCGTGCTCCTCCGGGCCCGTTGACGCAGTGGAGGGGTGCATGGGGGAGGGGGCATGTGCCGCGGGTCCCACGAGGTGGGCACGGCGCCGCTGTCTTCTCGGGCTGCGGCCCAGTGGCTGGGGCAGCCCTAGGGGCGGGGAGACCCTGTGCAGAGGGGACATTGCCCCACCTCTCTGCCCCTGGGCTGCTGGGTCCGCGGCCGGCGCTGGCACCGCTGCCCTGGCTGGCGCAGTGATACGGGTCGGGGAGGCACCGAGACCGGGGGGAGATTCACATTGCCCCCTGCCGGAGGAGGGGAAAAGCCGGGCTGGCTCGGGTGCCCTCAGCCAGCATCCGGGGGCACCCCGTCTCCCCAGCGCCCCTAACTCCCCCGGCTCCTCTCCCCAGCTACGCCGAGGGCGAGATCCAGGAGAAGGTGGCGACCTTCCGCTCATGCTCCTGGAGAAGGACGTGGCACTGGGCAAGGAGGGGGAGCAGCAGCCCGAGCAGAAGCCAGCGTAAGTACCCGAGAGGGCCACCCGCAGCGGGGCGCGTCCCCCCCACGTTCCTCCCCCCGGCACTGCCGGCGTCACTGCCCGGGCACTAGAGACGGGCTCCACCTTCCCGTCCCGCGTCACGGCCCAGGTGTGTCAGCAGGTGCCCCAGCGCTGCCAGTGCCCCTCACTCCCGACCCGCAGCCCCCTGCGGCCCCCTCCCCCCGCCCCCAGCGCTGCCGGTGCCCCTCACTCCCGACCCGCAGCCCCCTGCGGCCCCCTCCCCCCGCCCCAGCGCTGCCGGTGCCCCTCACTCCCGACCCGCAGCCCCCTGCGGCCCCTCCCCCCCGCCCAGCGCTGCCGGTGCCCCTCACTCCCGACCCGCAGCCCCCTGCGGCCCCCTCCCCCCGCCCCAGCGCTGCCGGTGCCCCTCACTCCCGACCCGCAGCCCCCTGCGGCCCCCTCCCCCCCCCGCCCCAGCGCTGCCGTTGCCCCTCACTCCCGACCCGCAGCCCCCTGCGGCCCCCTCCCCCCGCCCCAGCGCTGCCGGTGCCCCTCACTCCCGACCCGCAGCCCCCTGCGGCCCCCTCCCCCCGCCCCAGCGCTGCCGGTGCCCCTCACTCCCGACCCGCAGCCCCCTGCGGCCCCCTCCCCCCGCCCCAGCGCTGCCGGTGCCCCTCACTCCCGACCCGCAGCCCCCTGCGGCCCCTCCCCCCACCCCAGCGCTGCCGGTGCCCCCTCACTCCCGACCCGCAGCCCCCTGCTAGCCCAGCGGCCCCCTCCCCTCCCTACAGCTCTGCCGGTGCCCCTCACTCCCGACCCGCAGCCCCTGCTAGCTCAGCCCAGCCCCCCCAGCGCTGCCGGTGCCCCTCACTCCCGACCCGCAGGCCCCCCGCTAGCCCAGCCCTGCCCCCCAGCTCTGCCGGTGCCCCTCACTCCCGACCCGCAGCCCCCTGCTAGCCCAGCCCTGCCCCCCAGCTCTGCCGGTGCCCCTCACTCCCGACCCAAGTTCCCTCTAAGTTGCGTGGCCGCGCAGCTGCCTATTAATTGCCGTGCAGGGGAGAGATGCCAACACCCCCCCCCCCCCCCCCGCCAAGCCCCGGACCTGCCATGGTGCCCCTCCCCCACAGCCCAGGTGCTGCTGCGGGGCGCGAGAGTTGGCGGGAGTCCTCTCGCCGCACCATAGCCCCCGGGGAGCCCCACTGCACCCCAAACCCCTCGCGCCCAGCCCTGAGCCCCCCCACACTCCAACCCCCCCCCCCCCCCGCACTTGAATTTTGTTCCGTTCACCACAATGGAGGCCATGTGTCTCACACCGCCTCCCTCTGGGTGCACATAACAAAATCCATTCCGCACACGGGTGGGAAAATGTACAGGGAACGTTGCTCCCGACCCGCAGCCCCCCAGCTCTGTCGGTGGCCCCAGTCCTGCCGTCTGTCGCCCCCCTTACCGCCCCCTCTCCCCTCCCCAGGGTCACAGAGACCCACCAGCTGGCCGAGGCCAACGAAAAGAAGAACGAGCGGCTGAGGGCGGCCTTGGCATCAGCGAGAATTACGTCGACGGGAGCTCGTTCGACCCCAACCGCCGGGCGAAGGAGGCGGCGGCCGCCGCGGCCAAGCGGCAGGAGCAGCAGGAGCAGTACAGGTGCTGGTGGGGGTGTGGCCGGGCAGGGCTGCCCCCCCGCTGGGGCAGATCAGGGTTGTGGGGGCAGATCTGGGGGGCGGGGCAGGTTGTGTGCGGTGCTGGGGTGGCCGGCCGATACCTCTCCCAGCCCTGCCCCCTAAGGGTGGGAGCACAAACAACGGGGTACAAGCTCGAGGCCTGTTGCCCCCCCACACCAGGGGTTCAGCTGGGGGTAAGGGTGGGGCTGGACCAGCGGAGATTAACCCCTTCACGGCCTGCTCTGTCTGTCCCCAGCCTGGTCCGTGAGTCCAGCAGCTCCCGCTCTCCATCCCCCAAGCAGAAAAAAAAGAAAAAGAAGAAAGACAGAGGCCAGGTGAGTACCAGGACACCTGGGTTCTATCCCACCTCCGGGAGGGGAGTGGGGTCTAGTGGGTCAGAGCCAGGACTCCTGGGTTCTCTCCCTGGCTCTGGGAGGGGAGTGGGGTCTAGTGGGTTAGAGCAGTGGGGGGCTGGGAGCTGGAGCCAGGACTCCTGGGTTCTCTCCCCAGCTCTGGGAGGGGAGTGGGGTCTAGTGGGTCAGAGCGGGGGGCCTGGGAGCCAGGACTCCTGGGTTCTCTCCCTGGCTCTGGGAGGGGAGTGGGGTCTAGGGGTCAGAGCAGGGGGGCTGGGAGCCAGGACTCCTGGGTTCTCTCCCTGGCTCTGGGAGGGGAGTGGGGTCTAGTGGGTCAGAGCAGGGGGAGCTGGGAGCCAGGACTCCTGGGTTCTCTCCCTGGCTCTGGGAGGGGAGTGGGGTCCCTGCCTGCCCCGGCCCCATCCTCGCTCCGGGAAGCGGCTGGCACCATGTCTCTGTGGTCCCTGGGGAAGGGGGGGGCAGAGGGCTCCCTGCGTCTGTGGGTACCTCCCCCGAAGCTCCCATTGGCCGCTGTTCCCCGTTCAGCTTCTGGGGAGGTACCCACAGGAAAAGGCAGCGCACGGAGCCCTCTGCCCCCCTCCCCCAGGGGCCGCAGGGACGTGGTGCTGGCCACCTCTGGGAGCGGCACAGGGCCTGTGGGGCCACGGGGCTGGCAATCCCGCAGGCCGGATCCAAAGCCCTGATGGGCCGGATCTGGCCCGCGGGCCGTAGTTTGCCCACCCCTGGTCTAATGGGTTTGACAAGGGGGTCTGGGAGCCAGGACTCCTGGGTTCTACCCCTGGCTCTGGGAGGGCAGTGAGGTCTGGTGGGTTAGAGCAGGAAGGAGGGGCTGGGAGCCAGGACTCCTGGGTTCTCTCCCCGGCTCTGGGAGGGCAGTGAGGTCTGGTGGGTTAGAGCAGGAAGGGAGGGGCTGGGAGCCAGGACTCCTGGGTTCTCTCCCTGGCTCTGGGAGGGCAGTGAGGTCTGGTGGGTTAGAGCAGGAAGGAGGCTGGGAGCCAGGACTCCTGGGTTCTCTCCCCGGCTCTGGGAGGGCAGTGGGGTCCAGTGGGTAGAGCTGAGGGGGCTGGGAGGCAGGACTTGTGGAAGTCTCTGATGCCCTCCAACTGCGTTTGACTCCAGCCGCGTTCCCCTGCAGGTCAGAGAGCAGATCCCCTTCTCGAAGGGAGAGGAAAAAGAGCTCTAAGAAGAAGAAACACAGGTAAGGGACTGGCTGGCTCGGGCGGGGCAGGGTCCGGGGACGTGGGGCCTTTCCCCTCTAGGGGTGCTGGCTCGGGGAGTGGGGAATGGGCCCCAGGGTCTGCTAGTTGGGGGGTGATTGGCACTGGGTGGGGTGACGCGGCTCTGCTGACCCCATGTTTCGTGTTCTCTGTCCAGGTCTGAGTCAGACTCTAAGAAGAGGAAACACAGGTGAGGGACTGGGCTGGCTTTTCTTAGGGAATGGGCAGCCCCGGCCTGTCCCAGCAGGGGGCGCTGGCTGTGGGGGGAGCTGTGGGGTACTCCAGCCCCGGCCTTGCCCAGCAAGGGGTGCTGTGGGGGCTCTGACGTTTCCCAATGGTTCCTGTTACTCCCCTCAGGTCTCCCAGTCCTAAGAGCAAACACAAAGCCAAGGAGAAGAAGAGGAAGAGGTAAGAGTCCAGCGCATGTGAACCCCCCCAAAACGCCACAGCTAGCCCTCTCCTGTGCCCCCCCCCATTCCCAGCCCCCTCCTGCCCCTCCCTGACCTGTGCCCCCGCATGCCGCGGCCTGCCCCTCTTCTGCCTATGCTGCAGCCAGCCCCCTCGGCCCTCCGCTTCCCGATTCCCCACCCCACACCGCCAGGATTCCTCTCTCTCTCGCCCCCCCCACCCCCCCAGTGTGTGCGTTCGACGCTTCCCTACCCCTCCACCGGCCAGGATTCCTCCGAGATCCCCCCCTCCAGCTTGGGCTTCCCACGCTGCCCACCCCCCAGGGCGGGTGTTATTCCCCCTAACCACCCGCGTGCTCTCAGATCCACCAGTGAGTCGGCGTCCCAGAAGGGCCGAAGAGGTCGCTCGTCCTCTCCAGACTCGTCGTCCTCCTCGGACAGCTCGCGGAGCAGGTAGGCCCCCCCGCCGGCGTGGGTAGGTGGGGGTGCGGGGTCCTGCCCCCGAAGGGCTTCCTAACACCCAGGGGGTGCTGCTGCTCTCAGTGACCTCTGACCCTTCTCTCTTGCCCACCCCAGGTCCCGGAGCGCCACCACTCAGAAACGGGCCTCCCCGCCCAGCGTGACCCCCCCGGCGCCGCCACGGAGGAGAGCCGACCCCGAGGGCGCCCCGAAGGATGCCCCCAAGAGAGATCACTCGGCTTCCCCCGAGGTCAGCCGGCGCGCCCAGAGCGGCAGCCCCCGGGAGAGTCGAGATAAGCGAGAGGTGAGTGGCAGGGCTGGGAGCGAGGACTCCTGGCTTCTATCCTGGCTCTGGGAGGGCAGTGGGGTCTAATGGGTCAGAGCAGCGGGGGCTGGGAGCCAGGCCTCCTGGGTTCTATCCCAGCTCTGGGAGGGGAGTGGGGTCTAGTGGGTTAGAGCAGGGGATGCTGGGAGCCAGGACTCCTGGGTTCTATCCCACCTCCGGGAGGGGAGTGGGGTCTAGTGGGGTGAGCACAGGGGGGGCTGGGAGCCAGGCCTCCTGGGTTCTCTCCCCGGCTCTGGGAGGGGAGTGGGGGTCTAGTGGGTTAGAGCAGCGGGGGCTGGGAGCCAGGCCTCCTGGGTTCTATCCCAGCTCTGGGAGGGAGTGGGGTCTAGTGGGTTAGAGCAGGGGATGCTGGGAGCCAGGACTCCTGGGTTCTCTCCCCAGCTCTGGGAGACGTGTGGGGTCTAGTGGGTGAGCGCAGGGCAGGCTGGGAGCCAGGACGCCTGGGTTCTCTCCCGGCTCCGGGACGGGAGTGGGGTCTAGTGGGTCAGAGCAGCGAGGGCTGGGAGCCCGGACGCCTGGGTTCTCTCCCGGCTCCGGGACGGGAGTGGGGTCTAGTGGGTCAGAGCAGCGGGGGCTGGGAGCCAGAACGCCTGGGTTCTATCCCGGCTCCGGGACGGGAGTGGGGTCTAGTGGGTCAGAGCAGCGGGGGCTGGGAGCCAGAACGCCTGGGTTCTATCCCAGCTCCGGGACGGGAGTGGGGGTCTAGTGGGTCAGAGCAGCGGGGCTGGGAGCCAGGACGCCTGGGTTCTCTCCCGGCTCCGGGACGGGAGTGGGGTCTAGTGGGTCAGAGCAGCGGGGGCTGGGAGCCAGAACGCCTGGGTTCTCTCCCGGCTCCGGGACGGGAGTGGGGTCTAGTGGGTCAGAGCAGCGGGGGCTGGGAGCCAGGACGCCTGGGTTCTATCCCGGCTCCGGGACGGGAGTGGGGTCTAGTGGGTCAGAGCAGCGGGGGCTGGGAGTGTGGGTTGAAGTCCAGGCAGTAACAGCTCTCTCTCCGCCCCCTCCACAGAAGCCGTCAGCTCGGCGCTCCCCCCGCCAGCGTTCCTCCTCCCCATCGCCCGTCTCCGAGGGGAAGCAGAAGGACAAGGATCGCCCCCGGCAGCCAGAGCGCAAATCCACCCCCGCCCCACCCTCGGAGCGTGAGCCCCGCCCTCAACGCCGCTCCCCGTCCCCCGAGCCGGCCCGGGAGAGGGCCTCGTCCGGCCACAAGCGCCCACCCTCCAAGGAGACCAAGTCCCCCCATTCCTCCTCCCCGCCCCCCAAAAAGCCAGTGGCTGATCGCCCCAAGAGCCCATCCCTAGTGGCTCCCCCCTCGGCACCGGGCGCGACCCGGAAGGCCCCCTCCCCCCGGCTGTCCCGCTCAGGCTCGGAGAGCGATGAAGACTCCTCCGCCTCTTCCCCCGAGCGGGATAAGCCGGCGCCGAGCAGGCAGGAGAAATCGCGGGGCTCCCAGCGCCGGGACCGCTCCAGTTCTTCCCCGGAGCCCGCCCAGCCCGCTAAGGCTTCCGCCAAGCCCTCGTCCCGGCGTGAGCGGTCCGGCACCCCAGCAAAGAGCGCCAAAACCCGCTCCCTCTCAAAGAGAGACGCCAAGTCCCGCTCCCGCACGCCCCCTTCCCGCAGGGAGCGCTCCCGCACCCCGCCCCGCCGGGGAGGCCGTTCCCGCACCCCGCCCCGCCGGGGGGCCCGCTCCCGCACGCCCCCGAGACGGGGCCGGTCCCGATCCCGGAGCCCCCAGTGGAGAGGCAGGTCCCGGAGCCCCCAGAGATGGGGACGGTCCCGTTCCCGCACTCCGCCCAGGTGGGGCAAATCCCGTACGCCCCAGAGGAGGGGGAGATCTCGCAGCCCTCAACGGCGAGGGTGGTCCCGCTCCAGGACACCCCAGAGGCCTGGCTGGTCTAGGAGCAGGAACACAGCAAGGCGGGGTCGCTCTAGGACCCCGCCCCGGCGAGGCAGGTCCCGCTCTAGGACCCCGCCCCGGCGAGGCAGGTCCCGCTCTAGGACCCCGCCCCGGCGAGGCAGGTCCCGCTCTAGGACCCCGCCCCGGCGAGGGAGGTCCCGCTCTAGAACCCCGCCCCGGCGAGGGAGGTCCCGCTCTAGAACCCCGCCCCGGCGAGGGAGGTCCCGCTCTAGAACCCCGCCCCGGCGAGGCAGGTCAGGGTCCTCTCCCAGGCGGGAGAAATCACTGATTTCAGCTAGGAGGAGCCGCTCTGGGTCATCGGCCGAGCGGAGGAAGAAATCCAGGCTGCCCCTGCGGAGAAGCCGGTCAGACTCGTCGCCAGACGTGAAGCAGAAATCCAGGAAAGTGTCAAGGCGCAGCCGCTCCACATCGTCCCCTCGGCCACAGAAGAAATCCAGATCATCGCCCCGGAGGAGCCGCTCTAGCTCATCCCCTCGGCCAAAAAAGAAATCCAGATCATCTCCTCGGAGGAGCCGGTCAGGGTCATCTCCAGCGCTGAAAAAGAAATCCAGAACGCCGTCCAGAAGGAGGAGGAGGAGGTCTGGATTGTCTCCGGCACTCAAAAAGAAATCCAGATCACCGCCTAGAAGAAGCCGGTCTGGATCGTCTCCAGAAATGAAGAAGAAATCCAGAACGCCCCCAAGACGAAGGAGGTCTGGATCTTCTCCACCAGCGAGAAAGAAGTCCAGATCACCGCCAAGACGAAGCAGGTCTAGGTCCTCGCCGGTGTTGAAGAAGAAATCTAGATCACCTCCGAGACGAAGCAGGTCCTCTTCAGTGGTGAAGAAGAAATCCAGATCACCCCCAAGACGAAGCAGGTCTGGGTCCTCTTCGGTGGTGAAGAAGAAATCCAGGTCACCACCTGTGAGAGGCCGATCTGGGTCTTCTCCAGCTGTGAGAGAGAAATCTAGATCGCCCCCGAGACGAAGCAGATCTGGATCATCTCCAGTGGTGCGAGAGAAATCTAGATCGCCCCCGAGACGAAGCAGATCTGGATCATCTCCAGTGGTGCGAGAGAAATCTAGATCGCCCCCGAGACGAAGCAGATCTGGATCCTCACCAGAACAGAAAGAGAGATCCGTATCACCTCCTGCGAGAGGCAGGTCTGGCTCCTCTCCTGGGTTGAAGAAGAAATCCAGTTCTCCTCCAAGGCAAAGTGGGCTTGGATCTTCACCAGCCGTGGAAGGGAAATCCAGATCTCCACCAGGGAGAAGCAGATCTGGATCCTCTCCAGAACTGAAGAAGCTGTCTAAGACCTCTCCAAGACACAGTGGTGCTGGGTCTTCTCCAGTGGTGGAAGAGAAATCTAGTTTACCTCCAAGATGCAGCCAGTCTGGATCCTCTCCAGAACTAATGAAGAAATCCAGATCGCCGCCTGTGAGAGGCAGGTCTGGATCCTCTCCAGAACTACTAAATGATAAATCTCAAAGCCAATCAGGATCTCCTCCAGAACCAAAAAAGAAATCCAGATCACCTCCAAGATGTATTAAGCCTGGTGCCTCTCCAGTGGTGAAAGAAAAATCCTTATCTCCCCAGCCGTGGCAAAGCCGATCTGCATCCTCTCCAGAAGTGAAAAAGAAATCCCCATCACCACCCATGCGAGGGGCCTCTGCAGAGCAAGCAAAATCCAGATCGCCTCCCTCGCTGAGCGGATCTGGGTCATTGTTGATGCTGAAAGGGAAATCCAGTTCGCCCCCAAGACGCAGCCGATCCGGATCCTCTCCAGGGTCAGGAAGCAAACTTGGAGCAGTTTCAAAACACAACAGGCCCGTGGTTTCTCCAGAAGCTACAGAGCTAGTGAGGATTTTAGCAGGTCAGGTCAAGCCGATGTCTCCTGAGGCAAAAGACAAATATGGAACGTCCCCAAGAAGGAGCAGATTGGGGTCATCCCCTGGCATCAGAGAGAAATCCAGAACACCTCCGAGCAGCTCGGAGTCTTCTCCAGACAGGGCGGAAATATCCCAATCGCCTCTGAGACGCAGCAGGTCTGGGTCACCCCCAAGACCACGAGAGAAATCCAGTTCGCCTCCCAGGCCACGAGAGAAGTCCAGATCGCCCCCTATGCCGCAAGAGAAATCTAGATCACCTCCCAAGCCGCGAGAGAAATCCAGATCGCCCCCTAGGCCGCGAGAGAAATCCAGATCGCCCCCTAGGCCGCGAGAGAAATCCAGATCGCCCCCTAGGCCGCGAGAGAAATCCAGATCGCCCCCTAGGCCGCGAGAGAAATCCAGATCGCCCCCTAGGCCGCGAGAGAAATCCAGATCGCCCCCTAGGCCGCGAGAGAAATCCAGATCGCCCCCTAGGCCGCGAGAGAAATCCAGATCGCCCCTAGGCCGCGAGAGAAATCCAGATCGCCCCCTAGGCCGCGAGAGAAATCCAGATCGCCTCCCAGGCCGCGAGAGAAATCCAGATCGCCTCCCAGGCCGCGAGAGAAATCCAGATCGCCTCCCAGGCCGCGAGAGAAATCCAGATCGCCTCCCAGGCCGCGAGAGAAATCCAGATCGCCTCCCAGGCCGCGAGAGAAATCCAGATCGCCTCCAGGCCGCGAGAGAAATCCAGATCGCCCCCTAGGCCGCGAGAGAAATCCAGATCGCCCCCTAGGCCGCGAGAGAAATCCAGATCGCCCCCTAGGCCGCGAGAGAAATCCAGATCGCCCCCTAGGCCGCGAGAGAAATCCCGATCGCCCCCTAGGCCGCGAGAGAAATCCCGGTCGCCCCCTAGGCCGCGAGAGAAATCCCGGTCGCCGCCCAGGCCGCGAGAGAAATCCCGATCGCCCCCTAGGCCGCGAGAGAAATCCCGATCGCCCCCAAGACGTAGCAGGTCTGGCTCATCTCCAGGCCTCGAGAGAAATCCAGATCTCCTGCTAGGTATGGCAGTTCCGGCTCTTTTCTGAGATCTAGAGAGAAATCCAGATCTCCCGCAAGGTACAGCATATCCGGCTCGTCCCTAAGACTTCGAGAGAAATCCAGATCCCCTCCAAGGCGTGGCAGGTCCGGCTCATCCCCGAGACCTCGAGAGAAGCTCGGGGCGTCTCCCAGAAGCAGCCGCTCTGGGTCATCTCCAGAGAGACCCAAGGGCCCCACGAGGCGTGGCCGGTCCAGCTCCCCCTCCAGAAGGGGGAAGTGGAGATCTTCCCTGCGGCGAGGAAGATCCGGGTCGTCGCCCAGGAGAACTCGGTCCCGGTCCATCTCCAGACGAGGCAAATCCAGAAGCTCCCTGCGGAGGGACCGATCCATCTCGTCGCCCGGCAGAAGGCCGCTCGAGATCCACCTCGCGATTCTCCCGGCGCCGGGAGCGCTCGCCGTCCTCGCCCCGCCGCGGCAGATCCCGCACGCCGCCCCGCCGAGCCCGAGCGGGGTCCTCCCCCCGGCGCCGCGGCTCCCGGCAGCCCCGCTCCCGCTCCCCGCCGAAACTGGATGTCTCCCGCACACCGGCCTCTTCCTACCGCGGCCGCTCGAAGGTGTCGCCGGCCAGGACCCGCCTCGGGCTCGGGCTCGCCGAAACGAGCCGGGAGGAGGTCCCGCTCGCCGCCAGTGCTGGAGAAATACCCCAAAGTGGGAGCGGCCGACAAGACCGCACCAGGCAGAGTCGAGAAGACGTCACCCGTGGTGGCGGCGCCCATCCGGCGCAGCCCGTCCCGCTCCCCGCCCCCGCCGCCGGACGAGGCCTCCCCCAAAGCCAGGAAAGCCCATTCCCCTGCCCCCAAGGTCCACTCCCCGCGGCCAGAGGGGTCCCTGGGGGCGGTGAGGAACGGGGGTCCGGCGCCCGCCTGGACCCTGAACTCTTGCCCAGTGGCCCCTGGGGGCTCCCCGCCTGCCGGCCGCCTCCCCCCAGCCAAAGGGCCAGAGAAGGTCAGATCTTCCTCCTCTTCCTCTTCCTCCTCCTCCGCCTCCCACAAGGTGCCCAGCCCCTTGCCCGCCCCCACTCCCGGTGCTGCCCCCCAAGGAGGAAGACAGGGAAGTTCCCAAGCTGAAGTCAGAGCCGCCAGCCCCGGAGGGGCCTGGGGAGCTGCCAGACAAGGCGCGGAGCGGAGCCCCCAAGCCGCTGGTGCCGCTGCCGGTGCCCCCCCGCACCCCGTCCAAAGAGAAGAGGAGCTCGTCCACCTCCTCGTCGTCTTCGTCCTCGTCCTCCTCGTCCTCCTCGTCCTCGTCCTCCTCCTCGGACTCCAGCTCCAGCTCCTCGGAGTCCAGCCACGACTCCCCGGCGAGCAAGGGGCCCGACCTGGAGGCGGCCAAGAAAGAGTGAGTCACCCACGGTGCCCCCCCCCCCCCCCGGCCTGAGCCCCCTGCGACCCCCTCCCCATTCCTTCCGGTCCACCCACTGAGCTCCCCACGGTGCGCCCCCTCGTCCTTGGTGCCCCCCCCCCCGGGCATGGTGCACCCCCCCCACAGCTCCCCACCCCATTCCTTCCGGCCCAGCCCGGAGCCCACCCACTGAGCTCCCCACGGTGCGCCCCCTCCTCCCTGGTGCCCCCCCAGGCATGGCAAACCCCCCCCCCCCCAGCTCCCCACCCCATTCCTTCCGGCCCAGCCCGGCGCCCACCCACGGTGCCCCCCCCCCCCCCCCCCAGGCATGGCGCCCCTCCCCCACCCCATTCCTTCCGGCCCAGCCCGGCGCCCACCCACTGAGCTCCCCACGGCGCGGCCCCCCTCTTCCTCCCCCCCCCCCCCCCCCCCCCCCCGGGCACGGCGCTCCCCACCCCCTTCCTTCTGGCCCAGCCCGGTGCCCCCCCGCTGAGCCCCACCCTGCGCGCGGCGCCCCCAGCCCCAGTTTCTCAGGCCCCGCCCTGTCCGCAGGCCCCTGAGTCCGGCGCAGAAGGAGCCGGCCCGCGAGGGGCGCCCCCTGGAGGTGGCCAAGCGGAAACGCCGTTCCCGTAGCTCCAGCAGCTCCAGCAGCAGCTCCACCTCCTCGTCCTCCTCGTCTTCGTCCTCCTCGTCCTCCTCGTCTTCGTCCTCGTCGTCGTCCTCCTCTTCCTCGTCCTCCTCCTCGTCCTCCTCCTCCCCCAAGCCGGGGCCCCAGCCACAGCCGAAGGCGGCCCCCAAGAAGGCACCCTCGCCCGAGCAGAGGCGGTAAGTGTGGGGCCTTCGCCCGGACGCCTGGGTCCCCCGTTCTCCTGGGTGGGGCTAGCACAGACCTGGGGTTGTAGTGGGGGGGGGAATGTGGGCAGGTGCTGCTGGCCCGGACGCCTGGGTCCCCATTCTCCTAGGGGTTGGGCATTGCCAGCCTGGACACCGGGGTCCCTATTGTCCCCTGGCTCCCTCTGGGTCTGTCTGAGGGGCGTTGGTGGCTGATGCCGGCCCGGATGCCTGGGTCCCCGTTCTCCCCAGGGAGGGGCCTACTGCTGTCTCACCCGCCGCCCCCCTCCCTCTTCCCCCACAGCTCCCGGAGCCCCCGGAAGCCGATCGACTCCCTGCGCGACTCGCGCTCTCTCAGCTACTCCCCGGCCGAGCGGCGCCGGCCCTCCCCCCCGGAGCCCCCACCGCCCCAGCGGGACCGGCACAGGTAGGTGACTGCCGGAGCCCCCCAGGGACCAGCTCATGGGGGGGGGGGGGGGCTGAGGAGCCAGGGGAGGGGGGAACCGGGCGTCTGGGAGGGGGCAGGCTGGGAGGGTTGCGGGGGGGCCTGTGGGTCAGTTCTGGGGCCCCCACTGACCCTCCCCTTACCCGGCGCCCCCTCAGTGACAAACCCTCCCAGAGGAGCCGAGGAACCAACAGCCGCTCCCCGGGTCGCAAGCGCAGGCGGGAAACGCCCAGCCCCCCCACGCCGCCCGTCGCCGAGCGTCCCGGTACGAGGGGGCTGAGACGGGGCTAGATGGGCCTGTGGGTCTGATCTGGGGGGGCTGGGAGAGGGCAGGATACCAGGGGAGATGGGGCTGATCTGGGGCGGCGAGGTGGGGGCAGGTTACCAGGGTAGATGGGGCTGATCGGGGAGGGGGTGGGGTACTGGGGTACATGGGGCTGATGGGAGGGGGGTGCAGGACAGGGCAGGATACCGGGGTACATGGGCCCGATCTGGGGGGGGAGAGGTACCGTGGTAAATGGGCTCATGAGGCTGAGCTGGAGGAGACGGGATACCGGGGTAGATGGGCCCGTGGGGCTGAGCCACTGGGGTCTGCAGTCCCCCCTTTCCCCACCAGGGGGCAGACCTCTCCCTGTCTCCCCTTAACCCCGCCCCTCTTCCTCTTGGTTCCAGGTCGCCGTAGCTCCGCCCAGCCTCCAGCAGCGGCTCCGGCAGCAGCCTCCTTCCCTTCACCTCCCCCTCCCTCATTGGTCGGCGGCTACGCCCCGCCCCCTCGGCTGCCGGGGCCCCGCCCCCGTTGTGACTCGAATCTCGTTTTTTTCCCATGTGAGCGTTTCAGTTTTTTCTTCTGTGAGTTTTACCGATAAAAAAAACCCGACGAAACTTCTGTGTTTTGAGACAAGGGGGGGGGGGGGGGGGGAGTTGGGTTGATTTAGACAAAAAATGGTTAAAGAGGAAAACGCAAAAAAAGGGGGGGCGGGGTTTTGGGGTGGGAAGCGGAAAAGCCGGCTTGATTTAGCGTTTCTCAGTCGGGGGGCAGGGAGCTGGGCTTCTCCGGCAGAGCCACGCATGGCATGCGTCCCCCTACATTTCTGAGGTGCATGGCCCCTCTTTGAAGCACCCCCAATTTTCAGGGGGTGAATCCCCCCAAATCTTGGGTTTAGATCACCCCCTTTGGCAGCCCCCCCAAATTTTAGGGGGTCGATTGTTCCCCTTTCACTGGCAGCAGCTCCAGGATCTCAGGGGGAGCTCTCATTGGTAGCACCCCAAATTTCCAGCCTGTATCCCCCTTCCCAGCCCCCCCAAATTATTCTAATAGGGGGTGAGGAAGTGATTTGAATTCTCCTTGCCATTCAAATGTTGGGGAGCACCTCTTCGGGTTCACTGGGGGGTCTCACTATCGATATTTAGGGGGATGTTATCGGCAGCACCCGAGTTCTAGGGCATCATCTGCCCTCCTCCGAGGAGCCACCCCCAAAATTAGACCCCTTTTTAGGCGAGCGCATGTGCTTTCAGTTAAATGTGGGGCACCTCTTCTGATGCGTGGAGGGGGCAGAGTGGGGGTTCCCTGGCCCCCCAATAAAGGGACTCTTCGCACACGTGGGGGGGGCTCTTTGTCCCCCATAACAGCAGTTTTGGGGGCACCGTCAGCAGAGCCCAGACCATAGCGGTTTTGGGGCGAGAGTGGCCGTGCCCCAGGCCCCACGGTTTTGGGGGGAAGCGAGCTGGCTGAGAAACCCTAAATCGAAGGGCAGATTTGGGGTGGGGGGGCGGGGCAGAGAATTTTCTTCACGTTTCTTAAAAGCGTTTAATTTTTTTTTTAATCTGTACAGCAAGGAGACTTTTTCTGTGAAATAAACTACGAAATGCAGAGCCTGCGCCCCCTCCCTTTCCTCGGGCGCCCTGCGTCTTCGGGGGGCGGTGGGGCCCCCCCAAACCTCCCCCACCCCATGCGGCCTGACAGTAACGGGGGGGAGGCTGCCCCGCGGGGACAGCTGGGGAGGGATCCCTGCGTAACGGGGGGCTGCGGGTGGGGGAGGGGGCCTTGCTTCAGTGAACCCCTGTATGGAGCGACAGGCCAGGCCCGGGGGGCCCCTGAACCTGCTGCCATGTCGGCAACGGCCACAAGAGGGCAGCTCGGCCCTCGGCAGGGGGACCGGGATGTACCAAGTCCAGCCCTGCTCTCCCCACGGGTTGGTACAGGCTGGAAAGTCCCATTTCATTACCCCCCCTCCCCCCAGCTCTGCCGGTGCCCCTCACTCCCGACCCGCAGCCCCCTGCTAGCCCAGCCCTGACCCCCAGCTCTGCCGGTGCCCCTCACTCCCGACCCGCAGCCCCCTGCTAGCCCAGCCCTGCCCCCCCAGCTCTGCCGGTGCCCCTCACTCCCGACCCGCAGCCCCCTGCTAGCCCAGCCCTGCCCCCCCAGCTCTGCCGGTGCCCCTCACTCCCGACCCGCAGCCCCCTGCTAGCCCAGCCCTGCCCCCTAGCCCTGCCGGTGCCCCTGACTCCCTACCCGCAGCCCCCTGCTAGCCCAGCCCTGCCCCCCAGCTCTGCCCGTGCCCCTCACTCCCAACCCGCAGCCCCCTGCTAGCCCAGCCCTGCCCCCCAGCTCTGCCGGTGCCCCTCACTCCCAACCCGCAGCCCCCTGCTAGCCCAGCCCTGCCCCCCACAGCTCTGCCAGTGCCCCTCACTCCCGACCCGCAGCCCCCTGCTAGCCCAGCCCTGCCCCCCAGCTCTGCCCGTGCCCCTCACTCCCGACCCGCAGCCCCTGCTAGCCCAGCCCTGCCCCCACAGCTCTGCCGGTGCCCCTCACTCCCGACCCGCAGCCCCTGCTAGCCCAGCCCTGCCCTGCCCCCCCAGCTCTGCCCGTGCCCCTCACTCCCGACCCGCAGCCCCTGCTAGCCCAGCCCTGCCCCCCAGCTCTGCCGGTGCCCCTCACTCCCGACCCGCAGCCCCTGCTAGCCCAGCCCTGCCCCCCAGCTCTGCCGGTGCCCCTCACTCCCGACCCGCAGCCCCTGCTAGCCCAGCCCTGACCCCCAGCTCTGCCGGTGCCCCTCACTCCCGACCCGCAGCCCCTGCTAGCCCAGCCCTGCCCCCCAGCTCTGCCGGTGCCCCTCACTCCCGACCCGCAGCCCCCTGCTAGCCCAGCCCTGCCCCCCCCAGCTCTGCCGGTGCCCCTCACTCCTGACCCGCAGCCCCTGCTAGCCCAGCCCTGCCCCCCAGCTCTGCCGGTGCCCCTCACTCCCGACCCGCAGCCCCCTGCTAGCCCAGCCCTGCCCCCCAGCTCTGCCCGTGCCCCTCGGTGCTCTACTTCTCCTGTGTGTGGTAGGCAGGTGGTTGTAACGGTTTGTGTGCTGTGCTGCAGGGAGCGAGGGATCAGCAGGGGGCGCTCTCCCCTGGCAGCCGGGCCTGGCCCCGATGCCCCAGTGCGGCGCTAGGGGGCGCTGTGCTGCGGGGAGCGGGGTGAAGCTAAGATGAAGCGTTTCCTTTGAAGATGTCCCTGGGCCCCAGTGTCTGGGTCCAGTCCCAAACCAGGCGCTTCTGTTCCACCTGCCTCGCTGCTTCCCCCCCCCCCCCGCCCCCCAGCACCAGAATGGATTTTACCTCCCACTTTGTGTTGCCGCCTTCTCTGCGGCGTTGCGGTGCGGCTGTTCCCCTGCTGCCCCACCCCAGAAGTGGCTGCATCTCAGTGCCAGGTGAGCCATCCCTGTGCAGCGTTATATGTGGCTGTTCCCCTGCTGCCCCTCCCCAGAAGTGGCTGCATCGCAGTGCCAGGTGAGCCATCCCTGTGCAGTGTTACATGCGGCTGTTTCCCAGCTGTCCCACCCCAGAGGTGGCTGCATCTCCGCGCCCGACAAATGAATTTGAGGAGGCAGGTTATGAGGTTTTGTCTTTTAATGCGGCAGTTTATTTGAATACAGACGCTGGCTGAGGTACAGTCCTTAGATCCCTCCTCCCCGGGTTTGTGTGGATAACAACCTTCTATTGCTGTTTTGCCCCAGCAAAGATTTGAAACACACACACACACAGACCCTGGGTGCTCCCCAAGTTTGGGTTCCCGATACCTTCATTTCTGCTGCTCCTGAATCCCCTGGAATCTCAGGGGCCTTTTCACCCCCATCTCCCGGACTCCTGGGTCCCTCCATTCTGACACCACGGCTTTCCCTTGGCTCCTTGCTCTTTTCCAGTGCCTGGGTCCTGCCCCCAGGATCATCTTTGTCCTCCAGGTGCCCGGGTCCTCTTCCCCCGCCCAGCCACAAGTCCCGGACTCCTGGGTCCGCTTCCACCAACAGCCCCGCCTCTGGCACTGAGAACCGCTCCCCACGTTTCTCCTCCCAGACCCCAGGGTCTTGGACTCCGGGTTCCCCACCCCCTCCAGCCCCGGGCCGGACTCCTGGGTTCCCTCCCCCCACCCTCTCCAGCACCCGGACTCCTGGGGCCCCAGCCCCTGCGGCGCGGTGGTCTCTCCTCCCGTTGCTCACAGTACACTCATCCATAAAGTAGGAAACACTACACGGGACGCGGCGGTTTAGTAGTGCTTTCTACTTTATGGAGGAGTCCACTGTCGGTATCGATGCCACTTCTCCGGCGGCGTCCCTCGGCGGGCACGGCGCGGTGCCAGGCTCCGGCTGCCCCGTCCGGCCTCCCCTGCCCTTCCCTCAGCTCCCGCTGCCTGCGGTCCCCGGCTGGGTAAACGAACAGGGAGCCACAAGCAGGAGGGGCCGGTTCAGGGACCCTGTGTAGGATTGTCAGAACCCAGGCGTCCGGGCTTCCAGCTCCCCACCCTAATCCGCTAGACCCTGCTCCCCTCCCAGAGCCCAGGAGAGAACCCAGGCGTCCGGGCTCCCGGCCTCCCCATGCTCCACCCCGGTAGACCCCACTCCCCTCCAGAACTGTAGTTTGGTATAATTAGCAACAAAATAATGACTCGTAGGGTGATCGTTAGAAGCTAACGATCACTTATTACTTGAGACTGATTTAACAGCAACCAAAGATCACTGAATTATTAATTCTCTAATTATCAGATGAAAATAAAGATCCCGACTCTGCTTAAATACCCATGCCTCGTTGCCAACTATGAAACGACGCCTAACGATCTCTAATGTGGATCTGCTGCTCGTTAGATGGCAAGGAATGTTTAAAGCGCCATTTAACGACGCAGAGCTTGGGATCGTGATTGAATTACTCAGAAAATGGTGATTAATTACAAAATACTATTATTATGAAGTGACTAATAGTTATACAATTCTGACCAGTTAATTTCAGTTTCTAGCTGCAAAAATGCTTTTCTAGACGGCAAAGAAATCATTTTGAAATGGCTAATTACCGCAAAGCACTGAGAGCAAACGAGAAGAAGCGTTAGATCATTTCCTAGGATATGGTCAATTATTGCAAACGTAATCACTCGGTTCCTAATTCGACAGCCGGCCGCTTGCTCCTTCCAGTGCCGCCGGCTGCAGGAGATGGACCGATTAGAGAACAGAGCTTCAACGGGGGGAAGGAAACGTCCGTTTAGCCGAGGAAACTAACTCGGGAGGATCGGGGCAGTGAGCAAATATTTTTGAGTTGGCAAATAAGGCAAGAAATAATTAGTAAGTAACCACCAGACCCCACTCCCCTCCCAGAGCTGGGGAGAGAACCCAGGAGTCCTGGCTCCCAGCCCCCGCTGCTCTAACCGACTAGCCCCCACTCCCCTCCCAGAGCTGGGGAGAGAACCCAGGAGTCCTGGCTCCCAGCCCCCGCTGCGCTAACCGACTAGCCCCCACTCCCCTCCCAGAGCTGGGGAGAGAACCCAGCCCCCCCTCCACCAGACCCCACTCCCCTTCCAGAGCCAGGGATCGAACCCAGGAGTTCGGGCTCCCAGCCCCCGCTGCTCTAACCCACTAGCCCCCACTCCCGTTTGGGAGCTGGGAGAGAACCCAGGAGTCCGGGCTCCCAGCCCAGAGCAAAGGAGACTCTTACCTGTGCCCCGTATCCCGCTCACAGGTGGGGGGGGGGGGCCAAGCAAGGTGCTTCCTGATGTTAGAGGCAGCGGGGGGGTTCTGAGCCTGCACCCCCAGTTACTGTTCCCCGGCAGAGAGTGGGGCATGACCCCCAAGAGGAAGAGGCTGGGGGAGGGGCTAAGTAGCAGGGGGGTCCCGAGAGGGGAACAGAGGGAAGCGGTCTGGGACTCTGCATCCCCAGAACGGGGGCCAGGAAGGATCCGGCCCCCCCACTGCTGTGGTGGGAGAGGGAGCGGGCGCCATTTTGCTGTTGCATAAACCACTGCGCGGGTTTGAAACAACTTCCCCTCCTGGGGGGTGCAGCAGGCAGCCCAGTGACCCCCCCTCCCACTCCAACTCCAGAACTGGGGCCCCAGGCACAGAGAGGAGGAGTGGAGAGAACCCAGGAGTCCTGGCTCCCAGCCCCCCCTGCTCCAACCACTAGACCCCACTCCCCTCCCAGGGCCAGGATAGAACCCAGGAGTCCTGGCTCCCAGCCCCCCCTGCTCCAACCACTAGACCCCACTCCCCTCCCAGGCCGGGAGAGAGAACCCAGGAGTCCTGGCTCCCAGCCCACCCTGCTCTAACCACTAGACCCCACTCCCCTCCCACGCCGGGAGAGAGAACCCAGGAGTCCTGGCTCCCAGCCCCCCCTGCTCTAACCACTAGACCCCACTCCCCCCCCCCCCCAGGGCAGGGGAGAGAACCCAGGAGTCCTGCGTTGCCATAGGGTGAGAAACCCACCTGTGTTTGTGGCGGGGGCTGGGGGGCTCACGGTGGAGGACGGGGGGGCTCCGGTCAGCGACCTGCAGAGGAGAGAGCGAGGAGCCGGTGACGGGGCTTTTTATGGTTGACCCGAGGCCCCTCCCCCGTCCCGCGCCAGTCATGTGATCGGCCGCCCTTCCCCTCCCCTCAAACCACAGGAAGTGGGGGGCCGTGGCTCGAAGTGGGGCCCGACAGCGGAAATTCTAGCCCCCTCCCCCAGCTCAGTGCATCGCTTCAGCCCCTGGCCGCGCGGGGTTAAGGGACCCAGCCCCACATGGTGGCAGGAAGGGGATCTCGGCCCGGAAAGGGGAACAACCCCCCCGGCCCCCCCTCGGCTCCTCCAGGCCTGTTAAACAGCCGGGGGCGAGAGTTGGTTTGGGTAGCCCTGCCGGTGCCCCTCACTCCCGACCCGCAGCCCCTGCTAGCCTAGCCCTGCCCCCCCCAGCCCTGCCGGTGCCCCTCACTCCCGACCCGCAGCCCCTGCTAGCCCAGCCCTGCCCCCCAGCCCTGCCGGTGCCCCTCACTCCCAACCCGCAGCCCCCTGCTAGCCCAGCCCTGCCCCCCAGCCCTGCCGGTGCCCCTCACTCCCGACCCGCAGCCCCTGCTAGCCCAGCCCTGCCCCCCAGCCCTGCCAGTGCCCCTCACTCCCGACCCGCAGCCCCCTGCTAGCCCAGCCCTGCCCCCCAGCTCTGCCGGTGCCCCTCACTCCCGACCCGCAGCCCCTGCTAGCCCATCCCTGCCCCCCCCCCAGCTCTGCCGGTGCCCCTCACTCCCGACCCGCAGCCCCCTGCTAGCCCAGCCCTGCCCCCCAGCCCTGCCGGTGCCCCTCACTCCCGACCCGCAGTCCCTGCTAGCCCAGCCCTGCCCCCCAGCTCTGCCGGTGCCCCTCACTCCCGACCCGCAGCCCCCTGCTAGCCCAGCCCTGGGCTCCCCCCAGCTCTGCCCGTGCCCCTCACTCCTGACCCGCAGCCCCTGCTAGCCCAGCCCTGACCCCCCCAGCTCTGCCGGTGCCCCTCACTCCCGACCCGCAGCCCCTGCTAGCCCAGCCCTGCCCCCCAGCTCTGCCCGTGCCCCTCACTCCCGACCCGCAGCCCCCTGCTAGCCCAGCCCTGCCCCCCAGCTCTGCCGGTGCCCCTCACTCCCGACCTGCAGCCCCCTGCTAGCCCAGCCCTGCCCCCCAGCTCTGCCAGTGCCCCTCACTCCCGACCCGCAGCCCCTGCTAGCCCAGCCCTGCCCCCCAGCTCTGCCGGTGCCCCTCACTCCCGACCCACAGCCCCTGCGATCCCAGCCGGGAGTGGAGTCTGGTGGGTTAAAGCTGGGGAGCTGAGAGCCCGGACTCCTGGGTTCTCTCCCCAGGGGCAGTCAGAGGGGGTCGGGATTGAGGGCTGTCCTGGGACAGGTGGGGGTGCTGGGGCCCGTCCTGTTTGTGGCTCCCATTGTGTGTGAAGAACTGGTGCTATGGGGTGCTGGGAAAAGGGGGCACACACAGTGCCCCCCCCCAGACAGCGAAGTACCCCGACTCCCCCCCTTCCCCCCCCGCTGCCCCAACACTCGGCCTGGCCCAGCCTAGGCCCCTGGCCTCTGGGTGAGCACAATGGAGCTGGGGGTGGGGGCAGCAGAAAAGGCACCTGCCCCTTCCCCCCACCCCCACTATCTCCCAGTCCTCCACAATCCCCTTTTACGTCTCCTGGCTCCCTGCCCCCCACCTGCCGCCAGGCCCTGCCTTCCCCTCCCCCGCATGCTGGGGTAACGCTGTGACCTTCATTTTAGTGGTTAGGGCACATCTGGTGCAAGTGTGAATGGAAAATTCATAACGTTTTGTGGAAGGGCGGGGGGCAGGGCTGGGCTAACGGGGGGCTGCGGGTCGGGAGTGAGGGGCACCGGCAGGGCTGGGGGGCAGGGCTGGGCTAACGGGGGGCTGCGGGTCGGGAGTGAGGGGCACCGGCAGGGCTGTGGGGGGCAGGGCTGGGCTAACGGGGGGCTGCGAGTCGGGAGTGAGGGGCACCGGCAGAGCTGGGGGGCAGGGCTGGGCTAACGGGGGGCTGCGGGTCGGGAGTGAGGGGCACCGGCAGAGCTGTGGGGGGCAGCTAACGGGGGCTGCGAGTTGGGAGTGAGGGGCACCGGCAGAGCTGGGGGGCAGGGCTGGGCTAACGGGGGCTGCGAGTTGGGAGTGAGGGGCACCGGCAGAGCTGGGGGGGCAGGGCCGGGCTAGCAGGGGCTGCGGGTCGGGAGTGAGGGGCACCGGCAGAGCTGGGGGGGCAGGGCTGGGCTAGCAGGGGCTGCGAGTCGGGAGTGAGGGGCACCGGCAGAGCTGGGGCGGGGGGGGGGGGGGCGGGGCTGGGCTAGCAGGGGGCTGCGGGTCGGGAGTGAGGGGCACCGGCAGAGCTGGGGGGAGGGGGGTGGCTCCCCACAGGTGTAGGTGGGTGGCTCACCCCCCCCCCCCCCCCCGGGCCCTGCTTCCTCTTTCTGTCTCTGGGGGCGGGAGGTGCCGGGTGGCTGGAGCTGGGGGAACTGAACCGTGGCTGAGGGCAGGGGGTTGGCAGGGGGTGGGGGGCGGGGGTGCAGCTGTTCCCCTGCCCCAGAGGAGGCTGCATCTCAGTGCTGGGGGGTCAGCTCGGGTGAGCTCAGCCCAGAGAGTTGCGGGGGGCGGGGGGGGGGGGGTTGAACCCTGGGGCTGGGCTCGGGGATCTGAGGCTCACATGGGACAGGAAGTTGTGTCAGGTGCTTTGGGACAGGAAGTGGCTCCCGCCCTGGAAGTCGGCTGGCTTCCTGGAGATAAAGGGCTTCTCAGCAGGTGGAGGAGGGTGGGGCAGAGTTGGGGGGGCCCCTGGCAGTGGGACGGACCCAGGAGTCCTGGCTCCCTGCCCCCCCCCCTGCTCTAACCCCTAGACCCCACTGCCCTCCCAGAGCTGGGGAGAGAACCCAGAGTCCTGGCTCCTCCCGCAGGGGCCCTGAGCAGTGGGACGGGGCTTATGCCCTTATATGGGTACAAGTGGCCCCTGGGGGGAGGATCCGCCCCCCCCCCCAGCAGAGGCGCCAGGATGTGGCTGAGCTGCGACTTCTGCTATTTTCAGGGCCTCGGCGGGTGGGGGGGGGGGGGGGGATGGAGGGACCCGAGGGGGAGGGTTGGGATGGGGCTGCAGAGGGTGGGGGGAGGGGCCATGGGCATGGGGGTGTTGTCCCCCAATATCTGGGTTGGCCCCTGGTGCCCTGGGATCCCCCCCTCAATGAGCCCCAGCCCCCCCCCGCCACCTCCCCCCCCCCAGCTCTCAGAGACGCTGGCTGGCGCATGAGGTAGGAAATTACACCCAGCCCCAGCCTCCCCCCACCCCCCTCTAGTAGGGGGCAGCGCTGCCCCCCAACAGCCCCCCAATCCCAGTCACTGCCCCCCCCCGCCCCCCAGAGGACACGACGGGCCCAGTGCAGCTGGAAGAACCACAGAACCCCCCTCCCGCCCCCCAGCTCCGGACTTTTCCATGGACGCAGCCGATTCGAAACCGCGCCCAACGGACCCGCCCCCCCACTCCCGCCGGCGCGGCCGCCTGCCCCGAACCACAGAGCAGTGCCGAGAAGGCCGGAAACTCAGCCCTGCAAATATAGAAACAGCCCCAGACCCCCGCCCCCCAGCTCTGCCGGTGCCCCTCACTCCCGACCCGCAGCCCCTGCTCTCTGCGGTGGTGGAGCCCACGCTCCGAGACCTTCGCCGGGTTTTCAGGCCCGGGGTCCCAGCTGGGGCGGGAACGTCTCTCTCGGCATTTTTAGCCCAGGGGCTTGATCCTGTGTAGGGCCGGGCTCTGAGCAATGCTGGCCCGGGGGAGGGGGCGGGGGGGGGTTTGCCGTATGGACGTGCCTGAAAGGTTGGGCTGACCCTGACCCTGTTGTCACGCCTGGGCCGTCCCACTTGGGAACAAGTCTCCTCCCCCGCAGCGTCTCGACGGGGCAGGGCCCAGTTCAGGGCTGGTGTTTTCCCCGGGAATTGAAATTGGCGGGGGGTGTTCGAAGACACCAGGGATGAAGGCCGAGGGGTGAGACCGTGAGGGCGAAGGGGGCTCACGGCACCATTGTCAAAGGGGAAAAATGTCTCCCGACCATTTTATTCACTTTAAACTCGTGTTTCAAAATCAGCCCGCAAATGAAAACGGGCTATGAAATGAAAACGGCAGCTCCAGGCCTCTTGGTTTCTTGTGGCACAACTCTGTTAATAGGTTTCAATGTAGTAGCCGTGTTAGTCTGTGGCAGCAAAACGAAAATAAGAAAGAAAAAACTTGTAGCATCTTAGAGACTAACAAATTTATTTCAGCATAAGCTTTCGTGGGTTAGAACCCACTTCATCAGATGCATGGAATGAAACCGATGAAGTGGGTTCTAACCACGAAAGCTTATGCTGAAATAAATTTGTTAGTCTCTAAGATGCTACAAGTTTTTCTTTCTTAACTCTGTTAATGAACTTCTCGAAGGCAAGGCGTTCATCTTCGGTGGCGTCTCGTGTGCCCGGTACGTCCGGTCCTTCGGGATCTGCTCCTGATCAGGCCGACGGCGACTCCGTTCAGAACACACACTCCTATTCAACGAGGAAACAGATCGCTCAAGTGGCAGGAGAAAAATTCCTACTTCTTTCATCCCAGGAAACAGAGCACAAACATTGGGCCAAACCACTAGTGATGATGAAGAAGCTGAAGTCAAATCTTCATTCGTTCATCGTATGACGTTCCAGTCTGTGTTCAAGTTCTCTGCTCTGTCCTGAGCACACGGCAGCCCCATTGCTGGTAGCGCCTCACTCCACTCAACTGTCGGTGTTTTATAGGACAGGCCTCTGTAAAAGCTACGAGAAGGTTGAGTAGAATCCAGAAATCGCTATTGTAGATTTATAAGAATCAAGTCTCTGTACTTTTCCCGCTGGCTTAACAAACACTTCTTGTCCTCTTCACTTAAGGAGTCAATATAAGTACCTTCATTAGTCAACTTCCCGACTGAAGTCTTTGCTTCTTCCAGTACGTTTTCAGTGGATCTCTCTCTGATTGATCCAAATGTAGCATCCATTGCTGGACAAAGAGCCACTGCTGTTTTAGCAGGTGCCTGGATGACGTTGTTTAATGACCCAAGTGGTTGCAACAGAAGATTTACACGAGAGAGAATGAGGATAGTCTTCTCCGAACGTAGTAGCAAAAGTAATCCACCGGCCTCCCTACTTAGATCCGTCCCATCTCGGTAGATACTTTCCAAAGCCAGTAATAACGGTTGCAAGAATTTTAAGACAACAGCCAAGGATTGCGTGTGAGAAAGCCAGCGGGTTTTCCCAGGTTGAACTAATTTGAACTTCAGTGTATCGTCTATATTTTCCGAGACGTTCAGTCTTTCTGGACGCTTGCTGAAAAAAAGAACATCATGAAGACATTCAATGTAGAGCTTTTTAAATGTCTTTTGAAGAATCTGCAGCGCGTACTAGCACTAGCTGGCGTAGATGGCCTCTGCGGTGATTAGGGTTACGCTTTTCTCTGTTTGGGGTCCAACTGACAAGCATTTAACTCTTCTAAGATGTGGGTTTCAGAGATGCAACCAATGTGTCTTCTATAACCTGAACATCTAGAAATGCATCTACTGGCCTACCCCTGACAGCAAGATAACGTAACACAATACTTGATGCCCGTTGGCACCGGTGTATTCATCGGCCATGTATGGACGTTTTCTGAATGCGGTGGGAGAGTTCGTCACTTTTTCAACTGCTGACTTTCGCTGTTGCACCGCATGCTTCTAGCCAGGCAGCTGAGTTTCTTGGAGAAGGAGAGGGCGTCTTTGCTGGTCTTGGTAGGAACCAGTGTCCAACTTCAGGGAGAACAAGTGCCAATGTCCTTAACATTGGCCTCCAGTTTGTAGTGTGTGGTATCAGTTTCTGTTGAAGCAGGAATGATGCGACAGCCATGTTTGTTTGCAGAAACGGTGTTGTGTCTCCAGCGTCCTTAACAGCCTCATTAAACACGTCTAAAATTGGCCTTGACGGTGATGCAGTCCCGAGGCTTGGTGTTTTGCAGTCTTTTCATGTAGACTGTCAGCATTGGCTTTGCTGATCGGTCTGGCAAACCAAGCCCCTCCACATTGACTATATTAATCCTCGGTACGCCCACATCTGGACTACTGCGCGCAGTTCTGGTCACCCCGTCTCAAAAAAAAGCTCTGTTGGAGTTGGAAAAGGTACAGAGAATGGCAACAAAAATGATGAGGGGTACGGCATGGCTGCCGTATGAGGAGAGATTAACACGACTGAGACTTTTCAGCGTGGAAAAGAGACGACTAAGGGGGGATATGATCGAGGTCTATAAAATCATGACTGGTGTGGAGAAAGTGAATAAGGAAGTGTTATTTAGTCCTTCTCCTAACACAAGACCTAGGGGTCACCCAATGAAATTAATAGGCAGCAGGTTTAAAACAAAAGGAAGTATTTTTTCACACAACGCACAGTCAACCTGTGGAACTCCTTGCCAGAGGATGTTGTGAAGGCCATGACTATAACAGGGTTCAAAAAAGAACTAGATAAGTTCCTGGAGGATAGGTCCATCAATGGCTATGAGCCAGGATGGGCAGGGATGGTGTTTCTAGCCTCTGTTTGCCAAAAGCTGGGAATGGGCGATAGGGGATGGATCACTTGATGATTACCAGTTCTGTTCATTCCCTCTGGGGCACCTGGCATTGGCCACTGTTGGAAGACGGGATACTGGGCTAGATGGACCTTGGGTCTGACCCAGTGTGGCTGTTTTTATGCTTTTATGGAAAAATTAATTATAAAATAATAAAAACGTTTAGTACCGAAACGTCCCAAGATTATGACTTCTCAAGGTAGCAACGATGTGAGATAACAACCTTGGCAAATAAGGCATTTTACAAATCTTGGCTTACAAGGAAATGTACATTTATAAAAGTTTCCCGGGCACAAATCTCGCCTTCCGGAGCAAAGTCACTAAAACAGAGGCCAACCAACCAATGGTCCTTTAGCAACGTGCCCCTCCCTTCTCCCTCCACCGCCCCCCATGCGGCGTGCTCAGCCTGGGTCAGTGGAGACCCAGACGTACATTCGCATGAGTTCACTGCCCCACCCGGCCAGGTGGGGGGGGAAAAGGCACCTTGCTCCGGTGGCTGTTTGTCCTGCCTCCGTTCGCTCCGCCGCGCCGTCCCCGATGGCCCTGCGCCCCCGTCACTGGGACCTCTGCGAGTCGGTCTCCTAAGGTCCCACCGGCGCTGTGATGTCAGCGCTCAGCGGGGGAATCCCGGTGCTAGTGCAGGCCGGGCCGTCTCGTCCGCCGAAACACTGTCCCGCCGCAGCTCTACGCCCTTCGACCGGATTAGCAGCGATTTAGTGGTCACAGAACAACCCGAAAAACTGTCCCTGGGGCCTCATCAGCTCTATCCTTAAACCAGGGAGAGGGGCAGGTGAAAGGGCGCCTTGTGTGTCTTGGCCAGAGCCGCCCCAGCAAGCAAAACACCTGTCCCCACCCTCGCCCTCTCTCGCTTCACTAGGCTCTGGCTTCCAACCCCCCTGCTTAGCGAGTGCCGTTCAGTTGGGGGGACCAGGGCTTAATTCGTAATGAAAGAGGGGCCGGGGCACAAGCAAATTTTTTTACTTTCATCACTGAGGCGACGAGCCCAGAGGTGCCGGGCTCTGAACGGCCGGGCCCAGAGGTGCCGGGCTCTGAACGGCCGGGCCCAGAGGTGCCGGGCTCTGAACCGCCGGGCCCAGAGGTGCCGGGCTCTGAACCGCCAGGCCCAGAGGTGCCGGGCTCTGAACCGCCGGGCCCGGAGGTGCCGGGGCTCTGAACGGCCGGGCCCAGAGGCTGGGCTCTGAACCGCCGGGCCCGGAGGTGCCGGGCTCTGAACGGCCGGGCCCGGAGGTGCCGGGCTCTGAACCGCCGGGCCCGGAGGTGCCGGGCTCTGAACGGCCGGGCCCGGAGGTGCCGGGCTCTGAACGGCCGGGCTCAGCCGTGGCACAAATGAAGACCTGAGGGGGAGACCCCCCTCAATCAGACCAGACTAAGCACAGTTCTGCTGCCCTTTACTCCTACCATACGGGTAACAACATTGTACTGCCTCCGCACTGATGTTGCAATGATGGGAGAGAGTGTCTGTAAAGCCCCAAAGGACACCTATAAACTCCATGGAGTACATAATCCGCTCTAGCCCAAATTTCAGTCACTAAACTGAACGATACGGTTAAGGTATCAGCGGCCAAGTACTCGCGCAAATCTAGCCAGGAGCGATTGTCTCGCAGGAACGGAGACTTTAGGCTTGGTTGTGCCGCAGCAAATACACTCCACCAGTGCCGTAGTTCATTGACTTTGTAACCCCAAACCCGCCTACGCAGCGCGCCGCCTAGGCCGTGCGGGGGCGGCCATGCAAATGCAGGCGGGTCCCGGCGCCTGTCCCCAAGCAGCGCGTCGCTCGCTGGCGGCGGGGGGGGGGGGGCGGGAGTGGGGGCTGCTTTCAGCTCCTGCTTCCACAGCGTCACCGTGAAACGAGCAGATTGGCCAACGCACACGCCGACGGTGTCATAAAAAAACCCACCGGCTCGTGTGCGGGCGCTGGGCTGTGGTCACACGTTTCAATCCCCGCGGGCACGCGTGCTCCAGCACATGCTTGGCAAGCGTGGGTTCATGTTCCGACGCCGGCCACACGGCGTGTAACTGGTTGACCACTTGGGGTCCCTGCGCGGGGACCCCCGTGCCAGGGGGGTGGCAGGAGCCGGGAGCTGGCAGGAGCCAGAGAACGGAGCTGCCTTTTGCAGAGCGGCTGGTGATCCCGACTGGGCCCGGCTGGCCCCTGGCTTCGCCTTCGTTCCCCCGCCGTCCATGTGAACCCCGGGCCGGCCAGCGCCGGGCGGCTTCTCAGTTGTTCCTCGGTGAGAGGAAACGGGCCGTTCCTGTCGCGTTGGCATGTGGCCGCTGCCTGCCTCAGTTTCCCTCTGGCCTTTGCGTTGCCCAGAGGGTGCCTGCCGCTCCTGGCTGGCACAGGTGTGCGTGACTTGGGGGCTGGCCATGGAGCATGTCCTCGCGCCGCCCCCCCCCCCCCCGCCCTCCAGGAGGGTCAGGGGCCGGGAAACTGATGTGTATTGAGTGCAGAATTTAAGGGGGGGCAGGGGGGAGAGTCCCATAACATGGATGATTTCCCCATGTGCCCCCCCACATTGCCCCCATGTGACCCCTGCGTTTTCCATGTGACCCCTGCATTGACCCCCCCCTTGGTTGTGCAGGCCCCCCCTTGTAACCCACCCATGACCACATGGCCCCACATTGACCCTTTGGGCACCTGCTCTCTCATTCCCCCCCACCCCATTGGCCCGGCTGTTACCCCATATGACCTCTTGACCCCAAATTGACATTTGTCCCTGGTGACCTGACACCTTCCTGACCCCATAGTGCCCTTGTTGTTACCCCATTTGACCTCACTTGACCCCCCCCCCTTTGGACCATATTCCCCCCCCCCCCCCCCGGTCTAGGCCCTGGGGGGTCACTCCCTGGCTCAAAGCCAGGCAGCTCCCAGCCCTGTCTGCAGATCGGGGGGCGGGGGCAGGGCTCAGAATCAAGGTTAACCCTGTGCTCTAGGGGAGCCCTGGGGCACCCCAGTATCAGTGACGGGAACGGGCACCCTGTGCTCTAGGGGAGCCCTGGGGCACCCCAGTATCAGTGACGGGAACGGGCACCCTGTGCTCTAGGGGAGCCCTGGGGCACCCCAGTATCAGTGACGGGAACGGGGCACCCTGTGCTCTAGGGGAGCCCTGGGGCACCCCAGTATCAGTGACGGGAACGGGGCACCCTGTGCTCTAGGGGAGCCCTGGGGCACCCCAGTATCAGTGACGGGAACGGGGCACCCTGTGCTCTAGGGGAGCCCTGGGGCACCCCAGTATCAGTGATGGGAACGGGCACCCTGTGCTCTAGGGGAGCCCTGGGGCACCCCAGTATCAGTGATGGGAACGGGGCACCCTGTGCTCTAGGGGAGCCCTGGGGCACCCCAGTATCAGTGATGGGAACGGGCACCCTGTGCTCTAGGGGAGCCCTGGGGCACCCCAGTATCAGTGACGGGAACGGGGCACCCTGTGCTCTAGGGGAGCCCTGGGGCACCCCAGTATCAGTGATGGGAACAGGCACCCTGTGCTCTAGGGGAGCCCTGGGGCACCCCAGTATCAGTGATGGGAATGGGGGACCCTGTGCTATAACGGGCATGTCACAGCCCCCGCCCCGACTGGTCCTATGCCCCCCAGCTTTGGAAGACTCCTAGAGGAGCCCCTCCCTCCGAGGTGTCAGACCCCCAGGGGGTCCCACTTCGTCTGGGGTCGGCTGTGGGGAGAGCGCCCCGTGTCCTCCAGCTGCCCCCCCTTCTCCCCCCGGCCCCAGGTCCTTTGGGCTCGGTCTGGGGGCTCTGCCCAGCTGCCCCGTCCGCTCCGCTTTCCCACCGCGCCGGCCCGGGCCCCGTTCAGTCGGCCCGTGAGGCCGGGCGCCAGGTTTGAGCCCGGTTCCCTCGCAGTGTAGACGCAGCCCCGCCGGACTCTGCTGCTCCGGGAGCCCAGCAAATGCAGCCCACAAGGCCACGGGCCGAGCCGCGGTGTCGTCCGGCCAGCCGGGGAAACTGAGGCACAGCCCGGCTTCCTAAAAATATGACAACACATTCTGCCCCCCCACCTTCTCCGTCCCTTTTGAAGCTGAACTGAACAGGGGCGTCTTAGCCAGTGACCTGGGGCCCTGCCACGACCTCCTCCCCTCGTCTGCCAGGGAGCGCAGGGGCAGGGGACCCACCTTCCCCCATGGGTCAGCCAGCGTGGGGCGCCCGTTCCCCCAAGCCGGGGGAGGCAGGGAGCGACCCCTTGAGTATTTTGGGGGGATTGGGGTAGGTCGGTCACCATGCAAAGCTGGTACTAACCCAGCCGTGTCTCTGGGGCTCTGGTGGCCCAGGGATGCAGGGGGCTTCCCCACATTGGTAGGCCCCCCTTTGGCCTAAACCCAACCCCTGGGCTGTGTGCGTGCAAGGAGCCGGCTGCCCTTTTTGGGGAGGTCCCGTCACCCCCAGGACAGAGCCCTCCCTGACCCGCCAGCGGGCTGCGATTCGGGGTCTCTCGGTTACGGGAACCCACCACGGCCGTGCCAAGCACTGTCCAGGTGTATCCATTACCAGCCAGCTGCTTTCCCCTTCTCTGGGGGGCCCCTGACACCCCCGGCTCACGCAGTTCAAACCCTGGGCGGGTGCAGACACAGGGCCTGGGGTTTGTCTGGCTGAGGGCAAATGTAGGGCTCTTCCCCCACTGGGGAAACCGAGGCACACGGGAGTAATAAAAATGATAAAATTCCTATGTTGTCACAAGGCCCCCGGAGCACCCCAATATCAGAGATGGGAACGGGGGGCCCTGTGTTATAGGGGAGCCCTGGGGCACCCCAATGTCTGTGGCAGGAAGGGGGGTGACCTGTTGGTAATAAAGAGGAACAGCACTATCAGAGGGGGTGCTGTGGGGTATGGGTGGAAGAGATGGGGGGCTGGCATGGTTAGAGAGGTGGGACACCTTGCTGGTTTTTGAGGTTCAAGGGAGGCAGCCCCAGGACCCCCCAATACGACAAAGGTTCGGGGAACCCCAGAGGACTATGGGGGATCCCCGGAGAACCCCCCTGCCTCAGTGTCAGACCCCAGACCCGGGTAACACAAAACCAGCCAAACCTTTATTGTCTCCGAACAGCAGAGAAGGTGGATTTCGGGGGGGCTGGTGGAGGGGGTTTGATCCCAGACGGGGAAGCGAGGGTGGTGTGTTGGGGGGGCCGGGGGAGACATCCTGGGGGGGCCGGGGTGGGTCACTGCGCCCTCCCCCCGATCTCACTGCACGGCCTGTTCGTTCGCGCTGCTGCTGGAGTCTTGGGGTTTCATGACGTCGGGGAGCTCCGGGGGGCTGGAGAAGGGGTCGATGCGCAGAGCCTCGAAGGAGTCATCTGGAGGAGGAGAGAGGGTCAGAGCGGCAGGATCAGCCCCCCCGCAGGCGCCCCACGGCCTCTTCCCCCCCCAAATCACTCACCCCCGGCTCGGAAAGCCAGGCCCACCGTGGCCGGCGCCTGGGGCCGCGCCGTCTGGCTGGTGAAGCCGCAATCACCCAGGGTCTTGCTGTCGTCTAGCAGCTGGTCATCCTGGGGCGGAGAGAAGGGAGAGACGCAAAAGATGCAGCCGCCTCTGGGGCGGGGCAGCTGGGGAACCGCCGCCTATAACACGGCACCGGGGGACGAAGTGCCAAGGGAGAGCGCCCCCTGCTGAGCCGCCTGCCTGCTCCCCGCAGCGCACGTGACCCCTTTCCCAGCCCCAGCCCCACGGAGCCACTGCCCAGCCCAGCCCCTTGCCCCACGGCGCCCCCTGCCCAGCCTCTGGCCCACCAGTCCCCTGCCCCATAGCCTTCCCTGCCCGCCCCCCCCACACCTTGTAGAGCCGCTGCTCCTCGGGGGGCCGCTTGAGGATGCCCTCCACGATGCGCTTCAGCTCGTACACGGTGCTGGACTCCTTGGCGTCGGTGAAGATGGTCGTCTTGTGGCGCCGGATCATCAGGAACACGTCCTGGGGGGCGGGACGGACACGCGGCTCAGCGCCAGGCCCCATGCGTGCCCCCCCCGCCCCCCGGGTCCGTGCCTCAGTTTCCCCACCGGCTCAGCGCCAGGCCCCATGCGTGCCCCCCCGCCCCCCGGGTCCGTGCCTCGGTTTCCCCACCGGCTCAGCGCCAGGCCCCATGCGTGCCCCCCCCGCCCCCCGGGTCCGTGCTTCGGTTTCCCCACCGGCTCAGCGCCAGGCCCCATGCGTGCCCCCCCCCGCCCCCCGGGTCCGTGCTTCGGTTTCCCCACCGGCTCAGCACCAGGCCCCGCGGGACCCCCCCCCCGGGTCCGTGCCTCAGTTTCCCCACCGGCTCAGCGCCAGGCCCCATGCGTGCCCCCCCCGCCCCCCGGGTCCGTGCTTCGGTTTCCCCACCGGCTCAGCGCCAGGCCCCATGCGTGCACCCCCCGCCCCCCGGGTCCGTGCTTCGGTTTCCCCACCGGCTCAGCACCAGGCCCCGCGGGACCCCCCCCCCGGGTCCGTGCCTCAGTTTCCCCACCGGCTCAGCGCCAGGCCCCATGCGTGCCCCCCCCCCCGCCCCCCAGGTCCGTGCTTCGGTTTCCCCACCGGCTCAGCACCAGGCCCCACGCAGCCTCCCACCCCCACCCCTCTGGTCTGGGACGTGCCTCAGTTTCCCCACCAGCTCAGAACCGGGCCCCGCGGGACACCCCCCCCCCCGGTTCCGTGCCTCAGTTTCCCCTCCGGCTCAGCGGCAGGCCCCGCGCAGCCTCCCACCCCCACCTTCTGGGGCGTGCCTCAGTTTCCCCACCGGCTCAGAACCAGGCCCCGCGGGACCCCCCCCCGGTTCCGTGCCTCAGTTTCCCCTCCGGCTCAGCGGCAGGCCCCGCGCAGCCCCCCACCCCCACCCCTCTGGTCTGGGGCGTGCCTCAGTTTCCCCAGCGGCTCAGCGCGGGGCCGGCTCCTGGGAAGGGCCCCGGCGGTGGGGGAGGGGTCGGAGCGGGCGGGGGGGGGGCGTGCCCCCGGCGGGGGGGGGAGGGGCGATCCCGGGGGGGGGGGGGTCGGTCTCTCTCTCTCGCTCACCATCCCGGCCGCTCCCCGCTCGCCCAGACGCAGCCGCAGCCCCCGGCTCCGCCACGGTCCCAGCCTGCACCGCGCGACCCGCGACGCACGGCGCGCGACCCCGCGCTGGCCGCCATCTTGGGAGAGGCGGCGCCTTCGGCAGGTCGGGAGGCCGGATCAGCGGAGCGGCAGGACCAATGGGGATAAGGGAAAGTCCTAGCGGGTGGCCATGCTGGGAAGGTCAATTCATTAAAAAGGCGTGCTCGGGGCGGCCATATTGGGAAGGTCACATTAGCGTCTGGCCGCCATAGCGCGCAGGGGCGACATGTTAAGAAGGTCAGGTGCCAATTCGCCATTTTGGAAAGGTCAAAGTTCAAGGAAGTTAAACCGCTTAACAACAGCCATTTTGAGAAGGTCCAATGACCTTTTGAGGGCCCTGCCCTGCCGCCATGTTGGGACGGTCAATGGAGTGGGGTGATCCCGGACGCCTGGGTTCTATGTCCCAGCCCTGGTCGCTGCACAGACCCCCCTCCCCCGAGCAAGATCTGTGACCCAGCCCCGAGCCCATTTCCCCAACGTTTAGCCAAGACACCCGAGCGGATCCAGGCCAACGTGCCCGGCGTGACTGTCCCGGTGGCGAACTTCCCTCCCAACAGTGCCGCTGCCTCTGCCACCGTTCCCGCGGCCCCTGTCTCTGCTGGGCTTCGGCAGCCGCCCGTGTGGCCTCGAGCCTCCCGGCGCCCCCCCAGCCCGCCTTGGCCCCCTTCCCCGTCCCCAGGAGCGGCGCCGGGGTTTTTGCCGCCCTAGGCGGCAGCGCTCCTCCGCCGTCATCGGCGGCGCCTCGGCGGCAGCTCCTCCTCTGAAGCTGCGTTCTCGGCGGCCGCTTTTCTTGCCGCCCAGAGGAAAACCTGCCGCCGAATCGCCGCCGGGAAATGAGTCGCCGGTGAAACGCCGCCCCCCAAATCCTGCCGCCCTAGGCGACCGCCTAGTGGCAGCGCCGGCCCTGCCCGTCCCCCCCTGTTTACATTGCAGCGAGAGACCCCGGCTGTGTTTGCACGCAGACATCGGCCTCTCTGCGAGACGCGCTGGTGTGGCTGGTGGAGAGAAGACAAAACAGACCCGGCGGGGTAATCCATTTTAATGTAATGTTAAGTGAAGCTTCTTAAACATTAAAAAAACCTTATTTACTTTACAGACAACAATAGTTTAGTTCTATATTAAAGACTTATAGAAAGAGACGTTAGAATGTATTACTTGCACGTGAAACCTTAAATGACAGTGAATACATGAAGACTCGGACCACCCCTTCTGAACGGTTGCCGACCCGTTCTACGGCATGAGCTCAAAGCCATAGGGCCCTGTAGAGCAGACTCCTTGATCTCTCTCTAAGTGGCCTCGGTGCCTCTAGAGGGGACACAGCCCCACGCCAGGAGGTGTGAGGGTCACAGCTTCACGTCCGAATTCCCAGTCGGGACCCGGGGGGGAGCGGGCCATGGGGGCAGGTAGGAGCAGATCCCAGAGCAGCCTGGGATGCTTCTGCTGCCTCGAGGCCAGCCCTCCCCTTTGACAATAAACGTGCCACAGGTGCGACTGACTTTTATTTTTCTCGGTGGGTGCTCCACCCCCGCCCCAAGGCCCCGCCCCACTCCGCCCCTTCCCCCGAGGCCCCGCCCTCACTCCGCCTCTCCCCACCCCCGCTCCGCCTCCTCCCCTAGGCCCCCCTCCCACCTGCCGCTCGCTGCTTTCTGCCCTCCCCCTGTTTTTTCCCATGGGTGCGTGCGCCCTGAAGCACTCACGGTGTCGGTGCCTATGCCCGGGCCCAAGTCCCTTCCAAGTGTCGCCTGGCGTATCCAGCCCCCACTCCTCCTTTCCCAAAGCACCAGCAGACCCCGGTGGGCCAGTTTCCCCTTAGCCCCTTCCACCCACAACACTTGAGTGCCGTGATCGGAAACCAAAAGGAAATGTCTCTCAGAAAGAACAGAGCTTCAACTGGAAACACGTGGGAGAGATGGGAACAAACAGTAGGGTGACCAGACAGCGAATATGAAAAATTAGGACATGAGGTGGGGGGTAATAGGAGCCTATATAAGAAAAAGACCCCAAAATAGGGACTGTCCCTATAAAATCGGGACATCTGGTCACCCTAACAAACGGTCACATCCAAAACAAACCAGAAAACACAAACTAGGACCTACCCCTATCAATAGTCACCTTTCCTGGCTAGCAAAGTAGCGCGTCACCCCAAAATTCACTCTTTTGCCGCGTTCGCTGGCCCCATGGAACCAGGACGCCCCCGGGCCCCCCGCTCATCAAGATACCTGCAGAGTGGCCTTCTCCACCCTGTGAGCTACCCTGCCGTTCCATTTCACCCCCAGGTGGTTCCGATGCTTTGCCGTTGTCTTTGAGGGTTTCCATTGACTTCTTCTGGGCTGGGCCAAGGGTAGACAACTGAACCGTGAATTCCATCACCCCCGTTACTGGGGAAGGGTGGGCACTGCTACCTGATTGGGCCACCCCTGAGCCGTCGGACTCCCTGCTGACAAACTTGCACCCCAAGACCGCCAGGCCATACACTTCAATATTAGTTACACGAATCCTTAAATGTGACCCGTACACACATCTGGCGGTGATGCTTGTTTTCTAACTCTGAAAATACGTATTAGAGAGTCTTACTCTTTGTACCTGCTCCCCTTACGAATAAGGATACGTGTCTTTATTGCAAAGTCAGCTGGTTAGTGTGGAAACAGCAACTCCACGCTGTGTTTCACCAGGGCAAAGGTAAAGCCCCATTTTAACTACGGTTGTGCTTCATACTGTTTTTTAACCATCGGGTGTTAAACAGACTGTACGGGGGTTGTGCATTTGGGGAATAATACTAGCAAAAATGTGGCTTGTTCTTAAACCAAAGGCCCACATCCACATGAGAGAAAACAGAATAACCGTGTCCCAGCATCGCTTTACCCTGGAGTGCCGTGTAAATGCCTGAAACCTGCTTTCGAATGTGCCTTTTTAAAATGAGAGGTTTCAGAGTAGCAGCCATGTTAGTCTGGGTTTCTTTAAGAAGTTAGTTTGGATGCTTAACTTGTTTGTGATTTAGGGGCATAAGCATGGAACTTTTTTTTTCCTATGAGAAAACGTACACGTGACCTCGGGCGGGTCAGGGAGGCGAATGGGTGTGTGGTTTTTTAAAAGTATTTTGTCGCAGACTGTTTGGGTTTTGGATGCTTAAATATACTGGGTGCCAAATGTGGGCCGTGTATGTTTTAAAATGGTTATAAAAGTTGGTTTTCATGTTTAAAATATTTAGGAACAGGTGCGGGTGGGTTTTCTAAAGTGTTTTGTTACAATTGCAAACTGCTTTTGGCGACTTAAAAGACTGGGTGATTTTTTTTTTTTACTCTGTGCAAATGTATGTTTTAAAATGGGATAAAAATTAATTTCGATGCTTAAATTGTTTGTGATTTAGGGGCATATGAAACATGTCTTCCCCTTCCCCACCCAGGAAAATGTACGTGTGATCTCAGGAAAGGAGGTTGTATAAAAGTGTGGTTTTTTAAAGGTATTTTGTTGCAGACTGTTTGGTTTTGGATGCTTAAAATACTGGGTTTTTTTACTCTGTGCAAAATGTGGGGGCGGGGGAAATTGTTTGTGCATGGGTATTTTACCGTCTTGAAATTGATTGTGTAACGCAGTGACTTTTAAACAGCCCCAACACAACCAAAAAACACCCCCCCCAAATTAGCACTTGATTTTTCAATTTCACACAACTGTTTCCTGTGTCGTGTAATCATGTTGACTCCCCACAGGATGGTCAAAACAAGAGAGATCCTTAGACCCGAGTGCAAAGAAGCCAAAAGGAAAAAGAAAGAGAGGAGAGAAACTCTCCAGGATCAACAGTTGACAGATGGTTGAAACCTAGTAAATATATGTTGATTATCTGTTTGGACGCTCAACTGGTTTTGTTGTTAAGCGAATACCTAGGTGTCGGTGGGTTTTGGTGAGAGGCAGAGATTATAGAGTTAAGGGTTTCTTTGTGAACATTGTTTATTTGATGCTAAATTGGGACATCTTTTTGCTAATCAATCCTGACTAACTCTCCCGAGTGGCCAGCAGAACCACCGAAGAACCAGGAATCTGCCCAGCCCCGATAACAACGCAACCAGTAGATGAGCGCAGACAAAGCATCAGCCAAAACAAAAGATTCAAAAATCAACACGGCAGCCACACCTTCGGCTCCTCTGCGGTTGACACCGCACCGAGCCCTGAGAAAGCTGTGAGTGAAAACACGGAGGCGTGTGTACGATGAATAGTGAAACCCGAGGGCTACAAACACACACCGGGCCAGAGTGGCTACGGGCTGCAAAAACATTGTTGCAACAATTCCTCCGTCTCTCATTAATACCAGCAGTAACGATCTTGGAAATTGGAAGCAGACGTTGATGATGGATGTTCTGTCCCTGACTACCGACCCTTTGAGTGACTTGGAAAGACCGATAAATGCACAAAGTCTATGGTGGTGGTGGTCAAAAATGGGGGTTTTCTAACAGGAGACGGTAACACTACCCACACGGGCCTAGGCATGGGGCTCCCGGCCGTGCGGATAACGGGGTTTGAACCCCCGAGGGTCTGCACAGGCGTTAGGGTGACCAGATGTCCTGATTTTATAGGGACAGTCCCGATTTTTGGGTCTCTCTCTTATATGGGCTCCTATTACCCCCCACCCCCTGTCCCGATTTTTCACATTTGCTCGCTGGTCACCCTAGCAGGCGTGCAGAGGAGGCGCTTAGCGGCGGGAGGTGGAGTGAGCGTTTGGATCTGCAGGGTTTGGGGGACAAACAGCCGCCTGCCGAAACTATGGGCTAGAGTCACTGTAAAAAAAAAAAAGGTACAAAAGGCTGGCGGGGCGGAGAAAACACAACATTATGACTGAGAATGGGGCGGGGAGATCACGGCGAGGCTGATTTCGAGAAGCCCACGTAGCGGGGTTCCCATCCGCTCGCGAGAGACCCCGGCCCTGAGGCTCGAACAGTGGCTGACGCAGAAGACCCCCCTCAGCGTTGGGGTTTCTCCCCAAAACTTTCCAGTACAGCTAGATTGTAAGGCCAGAAGGAACCATCCGGGTCATCTAGCCTGACCTCCTGCACGTTGGAACGACAACGTTACAATCGATTGTTCGGGTTTCAATTCAAACCAGAGCACCCCCAAGGCCTACGCAGTAAATGGCCACCCACCACCATCCAATTGAGGTCTTCGTGTTTTTTCCATTTCAACCTGTTTCTTTGGTGCTTCGCGGTTTGGTTTTCAGTTGAAACGGACGTCGAAGAGTCATAGCAAATACCCTCCCCCCCCGAAATTCCCCACCACCACCCCCGCTTTGAAATGCCGGACAGGGAGGAGTTTGTTCTTCTAGTGTGTCTCATAAATACGGGAGAGGCGTGCGACCCCGGGCAACGTGTCGGCGCTGGGTTAGCCCGCCGCTGACTTTGGAAATAATGTGATTTTTAGCGACTTTGCAAGGCTAGAAAGCCTGACCCGGAGTGTGCCACGAACTCCTGAGGGGTTATTAGACCTGATGACTTAGTTGGGGTTGGTCCTGCTTTGAGCAGGGGGTTGGACTGGATGACCTCCTGAGGTCTCTTCCAACCCTGATCTTCTACGATTCTATGACCCACAGGGGTGCAGAAACTCCTGAGCTTCTGTTTGATTTACTACCAATCTGAGCTCCCCGCCCCCCTTTCGGAGGGTGAATGCCCCTTAGCCCTAATTACTGACAATCTTTCCAACCTCCCAGCAGGGCCTACTATCTTCAACCCTGATGGAAAGCGAAGGAAACCTGGGTTGGAGAGTCACTGTTGAGTTCAAGCGGGTGTGTCAGCCGTCCGGGCTTTAAACAAAATGCAAGAGCTCCTTGCTCGTCTGTTAAACTCACGTTGCTGGTTTTATTCCCTCCCTGTTTCTCCTGCAGACGTTTCATTTTCTTGGCTGGGAATCCATCTCTTTTCTTAAATAGCCAGGATCTATTTAAGAATAGCTGGCAAGCTATTGTACTGAACCGACATAGGGCCCTTGAAAACAAACCAACCTGCCCCATCAAACCTTTCGTCTTATCTAAGGCCCCTGTAACAGAAACACGGATGGTCACAGAGGCCTTTTCAACAGATTGTTATTCACAGAGGCCAAGTTTTTGTAGGTTTGATCCCATGTTTCGGCCCGTCACCGCCCTCTGACTTCATCCTTTTGGATTTCTTACAAATCCTCCTTTTCCGAAGCAGGGCTCTGTGAGGTTTGTGAGGATCGGGCAGGCAGCCGGGATCCTTCGATTGGCTAATTCTCTTTAAACCACGTCTCCGGGGCGCTAGCGCTTTGCGCCGCCTTTACCAAGGGCACACCGCGGGCGACATTTTCGTGGCTTACGCGCAGACGTTGCGGGGCATGACCCCCGGCGATAAGGGCCTGGCGCGTCTCGAACGCGGGCCTCTCAACTTCCCGTGAGTGTCTCCCGCAGGCGGCGACGGAGGGCGGCACGAATGGAAACGCGCCCGAGAGGCCGCATCGCTCGTCGACGCTCCCGGCGTGGCGCTGGCTCAGTTAGTTCTGGGCCGAGGGCCTTCCTCCCATCCGCACACCCGCCGTCCTCATCCCACTCGGGGTCCTCTTGGCATTGAGCAAAACCACGCTGGGCCTGATTCAAATTCGCTCTCTGAGGCACGGCTGGCCAAGGCCTCCTGGGCCTCTAGGAAGGCCTGGAGCTGTGGAGAGAGGTTCAGGGAAGGAAGAGCTCTCAGTCCCCTGGGTTTAGATTTACCCAACCCCAGGTCGGTTCCCACCCCATTGAACCCCTTGCTTCCGGTCATGTGTCAGTCTCGGGGGTGGAGCTTACAGGTGGGCGGAGCCTTAAAGGTCAGGGGCGGAGACAGTGTTTCTTGACGTTGTACCCTTAGATGGCTCCCATGCCTGGGTCAACCCTAAACCTCCAACTGCCAGAAACTAGGAGTGGGCGACAGGGGATGGATCACTCGATAATTGCCCTGTTCTGTTCATTCCCTCGGGGGCGTCTGGCATTGGCCACTGTCGGCAGACAGGACACTGGGCTAGATGGACCTTTGGTCTGACCCAATATGGCCGTTCTCATGTTCTTATGAGTTTGTCAGCGCCGAGACGGGAGTTGCTTGTAAAGAAACACTGAACATTTTGCAGGTTGGCAACAAGGGGCTTCTGTGTCATGGGGATCAATGGTGAAGTCACCCCAGAACGGTGCCCTGGTTTGTTGTATAAGCCCTGAGTAAGACGGGTGTCTGCCAGCAGGATAACTATTGCTCCTGGACTTGGCCCAGAGATAAGACCCTCCAGTGCAGGTGGTACAGTGGAGCGCTTGGGCGAGAACGAGACACATGCCCTTGGCTTCACAGTGCCCCCTGTGGAGGACGATTGTGATGTGTTGGAAACAGTATTAAAATTGTGAGCGATCAGTTTAGATGCTCAGTGGGTTTCCGGGTCCTGTTGGCAGGCTCCGTGGCTCCGTAGAGAAGCGTGTTATCAGAGTCACTTCTGCAGAGAGCCAGCCTAGAGTAAGGGTCATCCTGTTCTGCCCCTCTGCTGCTTTTTTAAGGAGCAGCCTGTTTTGTTTCTCTCTGTTTTGCAGGTCTTGAGTGTTATCGATCTGGATTCTAAGCAATAAAGTCATGTTACGTTGATGCCTTCCAGACAGGCTGTTTAGGTTTTCCGCTAACTTCTCTGTGTGTTTGCCACGAAAGTTAACAAGTATTACAAGGCACCGAGAAAATCGGAGGTAAAATGGCGCCGGAGTTGCTTCAAACCTGCTGTTCTGGGAAATATCAATGAAATACTTTTGCGTTCAGTTGTCTTGTCTGGAGCAACTAGGATAAGAGCTGGAAAAGGCCAGGGCAGCGCCTGGCTTTCTGATCAGATGGGGGCGGATGGGAGATTCCCTCCACATGTGAATTTTAACCAGATGCTTACAGAACATGGCTGCTGGGTGGGAAATTTCTCCTCGGAATCGGGATTTTGACAGGAAATTGGTTTTTGACAATGGGAAATTGGGGATTCGAGGCAGAACTTGGATTTGAAGGGAAATTAAAATGTCAACGGGAAGCCTTCCTGAAAAGTGTCTGATTCCTGGGGGGAGGAGGGAATGAAATTTGAGTATTTGGCCCAAACTTTTCAGGGTTTTGGCTTTTCTGTGAAAAGTTGAAATTTTCTACAGGAGAAAAATGCCTGCATTTTTCGGAGCATCTTTTACTGTGTTTTTTGGTATGGAAAAACAGGGTATCAGACCCAACAGATTTTTGTTCCACAGAAAGCGTGTGATTTGGGAGGGGGACTTTTGGATTTATTTTTAAAAACCAAAGTCTTGAGAGGTTTCCGGCTTCTTTGCCAATAATGTTGCTGGCTGGTTTTTGTCAACAAGTTGAAATTTTGCACTGGAAAAAGACGCCTGTTTTCTGTGCCAGAATCTTCACATGTGGGTAACGGTCACTGATCACAGCTGGTGCGAGATTTCGTTCGTCAAAGTGGAAGTGAAAGAGTCTTACAGTAGAAGAAACTGAGATCGCGGGGAGTGGGCACAGTGTGCCAGGCGCGGCACAGACCCCGAGTGACTGCAGTCTAAACAGACAGCGGAAAGTTTCCCAGGCCTGTGAAGTTCTTACACTGCTCGGTTTGGACGTTGGTCTCTTGGTCTGTAACATGGTCACTTCTGAACGCTGCGTCTGATCCGTCCCCGTCTCAAGAAAGACATGGGGTCTAGTGGTTTAGAGCAGGGGGGGCTGGGAGCCAGGACTCCTGGGTTCTCTGCTCACCCTATGTCAGTGCTGATGTCCCCCCGTGTGTCGCCAGTCCAGGATCTCAGGCTGAAATGTTTGGGGCGGGGGGTGCCCCATGGGTCCAGGGACCATGACACATCAGTATCCGTTTACTCGGCTGTCTTTTTTACAGAGGGTCCCTCATCTCAGACCAGTGGGTTGTGTTGGCAGCTCATTGCTTTGAAAGGTAAGTCACTTGGGGAGGGGAGGGACAACTGGACAGGCAGACGTCCTGCTTGGATCCGTGCTGGGAGAGCCGTCCCCAGGCGGTGTTATGTGCAGCTGCCGCACCCCAGAGGTGGATGCATCTTAGCACCAGGCAAGCCATCCCTGTGTGGCGTCGCTGGGCAGTTTTTCCTCCGCTGCCCTGCCCCAGAGGTGGCTGCATTTCACAGTCAGGATTTTGTGTGTTATTGTGGATGGTTTTTTCCCCGCTGCTCCACCCCAGACCCAACTGCATTTTTGGCCCATGTTTGCAATCCATCTTCCCCCACTGATTGTTGTTTTCTCTCTGCTCCTCATCTCTGGTCCTCAGCCTGCCTATCTTGTGAACCCTGGTGGGGAGGAGGGGGTTAGAAACTAGCTCTCCAACACCTCCCTAAGCCAGGTCCGAGCCCCAGTGCGCCAGATCATCGTCTATCCTGATTACGAGAGCTGCAGCCATTCAGCCGACCTCGCCCTAGTGCAGCCGACGAAGCCAGTGCGATTCAGAGATGAAATCCGCCCCCTCTGCTCGCCGGGCCCCTCTGATCCTCCCCTGCAAACTGCCATGCTGGGTCACCAGCTGGGGAGACGGTTACTCAGGTAGTAAGACCATCCCCCGGGGGAGGCGCTATCGCTCCGTGTCTAAAGCCCCGTGCTCCTGGAGTCCTGGGATTCCTGCTGTACCTTGAAATAAACCCAGCCCGGCTCTCTAAAATGTGTGGCAGTCACAAAGCGTGGCGGGATGGCAAAGAAGGATGAGGCCAGGCAAGTGGGTCGCTTGACAACCCTGGGCCCATTCAGACAACAATGCATTTTATTTCAGCCCAACGGCAAGGACACAAGGGACGCAGGCCGGACCTAACGAATGGGGGGGGGGACTGGATCCTGGAAAGCAGGGACCCTGGAAGGACTTTGGGGTCCGAGTGGAGAAGCAAGTTAACATGAGCTCCTGCTGTGTCTCAAAGGGCCAATGCGATCCTGGGGTGTATAAATAGGGAAGAAGGGGTAGGAACAGAGGAGCGATTTTACCAATATGGAAATATTGCAAACCGTTCTGGGCTGCGCATTGTGAAAAGGAGGCTGGAAAATTGCAGAGGGGTGCAGAAAAGAGCCGCAAAAATTAACCCTGGATGGGCTGGAGGAGATACCGGATAGAGAGAGATTTAAAGGGCTCAGTACGCTTAGCTTCTTGGAAAAGGGGTATGAGAGGGAGACCTGGTGTGACGTTATTGACATAATCTGGGACCGTATCGATCATTGTTGCAACCAAGGTCCTGTAGTGGCACCAAACCTTACATAAAGGGGGCCATATAAGGTGTCTAAGACCAGGTTATGTTTGCTGGTTAGGATTATACTGTCTGTGTGTGTGTGTATCATTTTTGTCGTTGAAGTTATGAATATTGGCTCTAGACTGTCTGTATTTCAAACTGGGGCTGTGCTCCTGGGTGACACCCCAGACAAGTTGGTGTCAGCTCTGCTAAGCTGCTCGATGGCCCATTGAGGACCAATTGACCCATTGAGAGAAGGCAGATACACCTTGTGACTCAGCAAGGTATGCAGGGACCTGCCTATGGACAGAACTCTAAGGTTTTTCATGCCATGTGGTGGGTAGCTTGTCCTTGGGACAAAGAAAGCAGAGACCACATGGCAAGAGACTAGAAAAGGCTGATGCCTCATCTCCATCTTGTCTTCAATCCTGCTTCATACCTCTGGAGGGACTTTGCTACAAACGGAAGCTCTGCACAAAGGACTGAATGACCCATCCCAGCGGTGGATGCTCCAGAGACTTGATTTGAATCTGCAGCTTATTCCATCCCTGAACCAAGAACTTTGCCATTGCTGTGTGTAATTGATCCCATTTAACCAATTCTAGCTCTCACCTAGACCTTTTCCTTTATGAATAAACCTTTCGATTTTAGATTCTAAAGGATTGGCAACAGCGTGATTTGTGGGTAAGATCTGACTTGTATAGTGACCTGGGTCTGGGGCTAGGTCCTTTGGGATCGGGAGAATCCTTTTTCTTTTACTGGGGCATTGGTTTTCATAACCATTCGTCCCCATAACGAGTGGCACTGGGGGTGATACTGGGAAACTGGAGTGTCTAAGGGAATTGCTTGTGTGACTTGTGGTTAGCCAGTGGGGTAAAACCAAAGTCTCCTCTGTCTGGCTGGTTTGGTGCCTTAGAGGTGGAAAAACCCCAGACCTGGGCTGTAACTGCCCTGCTCGAAGCAATTTGTCCTGAATTGGCACTCTCAGTTGGGTCCTGCCAGAACCAGCATCGTTACACCTGGCTGGGAATTTTCTTCTCCCCCGCAGAAACACGCAGCTTCAGCGAAACCAAAACTGGTCGAGACACAGGACGCGTTTCGCCCTGTCTGCCTTGGCAATATTTTGGGAAAACAAGGTTCAAAAAGGCGGAAACGTCCTCGTTTGGACCTTTTCAAACTGGAACGTTTTTGTGTGCAAATCCAACCGAGTTTGAGTTTTGAAAGTCGCGTTCATTTCAACCAAGAAACAACCACTCAAAACAAAACAGTCTGCCATGGAGGAGAGCAGCAGTTTTTGCTGGTTCGCCCTCCTTTTTGAGGCTTTGTCTTTGCGGCTTAATTTGGGATGGGGAAACCGTTGGGCATCTGAAAACCTCTCCCGGGAGCAGCCTAACGGAGAAGTGACATGTTTCATAGAATCATAGAATCTCAGGGTTGGAAGGGACCTTAGGAGGTCATCTAGTCCAACCCCCTGCTCAAAGCAGGACCAATCTCCAATTTTTGCCCCAGATCCCCAAATGGCCCCCTCAAGGATTGAACTCACAACCCTGGGTTTAGCAGGCCAATGCTCAAACCACTGAGCACGGACGTGCCAAGCTCTGGTTCCAAAGGAATCATTGTGGGTTTGTTCTCTGGCCTCTGGTATACTGACGGGCAGAGCAAATGATCACAACAGATCCTTCTGGCCTTGCGAATCCAGGACTCTATGGAAGATCTTTCATAGGCAGGAAAAAGCAGCAGAGGAAGGCAGAGAGGGCTGGAAATGGAAGCCAGGCAAATCCCAGTTTTAGCAGCCGGGATAATTCATGCAGAGGGACTATCAAAATCAGACCGGCTAAAAAGGAATATCGCAATACAAAGGATGGGTTAATGTCCCGATCCGCCTGTGGAGGCTGAATGAAGGAAATAAAACAGAGCCACGGGAGGAAAGTTTTTCTGTCTCCTTGCTGTTTGAGCGCTCACGGGGCCGGAGCCACCAGAGTGAAGCCGGCGATCCTCCGGGGTTACTCCTGGGTCTGCCCAGAAAGACGCTTCGAACGGCCAGCGCTGTCCCTCTCAGGCGTTAGCTGGTAACTCATAACCGGTCAATAGCGCCAGGATTGGCCACCGGCCCTGCCAGTGGGGTAGGATCTAGGGCACCGGTTGAACTGGGGTAAGTGAAAGGGCTCTCGGGACCGGGAGCGACCTGAGCCTGGTGTGATTTTGGGTGGAAATGACCCGTCGTGACGCAGGCCACTTTGCCCGGGTGACCAGAGAGACTGGAGAGTCTGAGACTGTCCGTGACGTGACTTTTCTAGGGACCCAGGAGTTCCCATTTGTTCCTGGCCTGGTGAAATCTCATTGCAGGGCTGCCCCGAGGTTGGCCCTCATGGCCGTGCGCCGCTCCAGACAGCGTGGCACAGACTCCCCGGGGGACTGGCGAATTCCCCATCAGGGAGCTCTGAGCCTACGCTGCCCCCTGGTGTCGGTCAGGGAGGCTGCCGACGGAGGGGTGGCCGGGTAGCTCCGGCGGGAGAGGTTTGTGTCACCGGTTCGGGTCCCGCAGCTCTTGGGGTGTGTGGCGGGGAGTGGGAGGGGGGCATTGGTGTGGTGTGGCCAGCCGGGAAGGGGAACGGATGCTGGTGCGGGGGTGGGTGGATGTGGGAGGAAAGGGGGTGAGGACGGGAGGGGGGGGGCGATGAGGGGGGATGGGACAGAGGGGGATGGGCAGGGTTGGGGGTGGATCCAGGAATCCGGTTCTCCATCCCCCTCCTGACTCTGCAAGAGATTCAGGCCCAGCCCGCACCGTCCACCCTCACCCGGAGACGGGCAGGGACCCCGCCAAACCCAGAATGGTCCGTGCGCCCCCGACACGCCTCTGCCGGGACGGCAGCTCAGCTGGGACTCTCTCGCCGTCCACGTTCCCGGCACGGACCACGGCACCCGGGAGCCGCTCCGGCCCCAAGGAGGAATTTGCTGCCAGTTGCTGCAGATCTCTGGACCGGCCCCCCTCCCTTTTAAAATTGATATTCCGGGTCCTTCTTTCCACTGGGGGGAGAATTGGATGCTACAAGTTCTGTCTGTGCTTTGGTGCCAGCCTGTTTGGTTACAAGTTCTTTGTCCGTCGAAGCAAACCACGGTAGGGAGAAATCCCCAAGCCTGCCACTCCAGCCGGTCCTGTGCCACTGAGAGCCCGGTCTCTCTTTCCCCTGTGTCTTAAGCAAGCGGGGATAAGAGGGAAGGGGCCTCTCATGGATCGGTAACTGCTTAAAAGACAGGAAACCAAGGGGAGCAATAAACGGTCAGTTTTCACAATGGGGAGCGGTAGATAGCGGGGTTCCCCAGGGGTCTGTACTGGGACCAGCGCTGTTCAACATATTCATAAATGAGCGGGAAAAGGGGTCAACAGTGAGGTGGCAAAATTTGCAGATGACATAAAATTACTCAAGATAGTTACATCCAAAGCAGACGGCGAAGAGCTACAAAGGGATCTCACAAAGCTGGGTGATTGGGCAACAAAACAGCAGATGAAATTCAATGTTGATTAATGCAAACAAATGAGCATCGGAAAACCTAATCCCGAACAAAATGGTGGGGTCTAAATGAGCTTTTCCCACTCCAGAAAGAGATCTCGGAGTCATTGTGGCTAGTTCTCTGAAAACATCCACTCAATGGGCAGCGGCAGCCAAAAAAGCGAACAGCATGTTGGGAATCATTAAGAAAGGAATCGATAATAGGACAGAAAATATCATGTTGCCTCTATATAAATCCATGATACGCCCACATCTTGAATATTGTGTGCAGATGTGGTCGCCCCATCTCAAAAAAAGATATTTTAGAATTGGAAAAGGTTCAGAAAAGGGCAACAAAAGTGATCAGGGGTCTGGAACGGCTTCCGTGAGAGGAGAGATTAATAAGACTGGGACTTTTCAGTTTGGAAAAGAGACGACTAAGGGGGGATATGATAGAGGTCTATAAAATCATGACTGGTGCGGAGAAAGTAAATAAGGACGTGTTATTTACTCCTTCTCATCACACAAGAACCAGGGTCACCCGATGAAATGAATAGGCAGCAGGTTTAAAACAAACCAAAGGAAGTATTTCTTCACACAACGCACAGCCAACCTGTGGAACTCACTGCCAGGAGATGTTGTGAAGGCCAAAATTATAACTCGATTAAAAAAAGAACTAGATACGTTCATGGAGGACAGGTCCATCAATGGCTATTAGCCAGGATGGGCAGGGAGCAACCCCACGCTCTGGGAGCCCCAAAGTCTCTGACTGCCAGATGCTGGGATTGGATGACAGGGGATTGATCACTCAATAATTGCCCTGTTCTGTTCAGTCCTTGTGAGTGGCACCGGCCATTGTGGGAAGACAGGACACTGGGCTAGATGGACCATTGGTCTGACCCCATATGGTCACTTTTCTATTCTTATGTTCTCTCTGGAGGCCACGCTCTCCCCATCTCCCCTGCTTCTCTCGCTGTCTGCTATCTCCTAACCCAGACGTCCCCAAACTGGGGGTGTGCCCCCCTAGGGGGGCATGGAGGACCCTCGGGGGGGGGGGGGGGGAGGAGACTGTGGCGGGGCCTAGGCCAGCCCTCACAGGGGGGGAGGGTGGGGAGCCACCCAGTCCCTCCCCGCCCCCAGCTCTGCTCCAGTCCCGTCCCCAGCCCCCGCATGGCTCCGAACCCACCTGTGGGCCCGGCCCCCCACCCTGGCTGCCGGCAGTGGCTCCGTTCCCGGTACGGGGCTGAGGCTGGGGGCGGGGCCAGGAGCGGAGCCACACCTGGGTGCGAGCCCAGCTGCCGGCCCCCACCGCAGCCTGGCTGCGGCTCGGCTCCCACCGCTGCCCCCAGCCTTGGCTGCGATTCTGGCCCCAGCCACGGCCCCAGCCTCGGTCCCCTTACCCCTGTCTGCATCCCTCCCCCACGTCCAGCTGCGGCCGCTGCCGTGCTCTCGGCCCCGGCTTCGGGATGGGGCACGGACAGGGGTAAGGGGGGGCCCCAACCCTCACATTTTGGGGACCACTGCCCTAGCCTCTGCCTTTGCAACCAGTCCACAGAAATACCTCAGACCACACAGCTTCGCTCAGGCTTTGCTATATGGCTGAGTGTCTTGGGCAGTGGCTTCTATTTTCTCCAGCCATCTCGCTCCAGAAAGGGGCTTAATTGCTCCTTCCATTCAGCCCGAAGGAAGGGTGCGTAACACGCCCATAACCTTAAACAGGCCTGTGATTGTCTATAGGTCGAAGGAACCCTTTCGAGCAGAACATCATTCCCCGTCCCAGCTCCATCCATCGTCCCGTGGAATTTCAGCTTGGTGACGCCCTGAATGACCTAACCCAGATGGAAAGAGAATAATTTACTATGCAAACGATACCAGTTGAATGAGTCACACGTCGACCGATGGCTGTCCTGGGGGGATGCTTTCACATCGCCGACCTAAAACAGGGTTTACTCCCACCCCGTTCCCCTTGGAGTGCCCCTCTCCCTTCCAATCACCGCTGTCAACGCGGCCCTGAGGAACGCCGATTGTGTCTGGGAGAGCTGCCGCCTGGGACAGTCCCTGCCCCCTCTGTTCCATTGGGGGGGGCTCATCAGTGTCACAACCCCTCCAGCCTCAGCTTCCACAGTTACGGTCTCAGACTCGGGGCGCTGCCTGGCTTGAATTTTAACCAAAATGACCAAAACGCTGCCTTGCAAGGCAAACATCACATATCCTGATACCAAACGCCTACATCCACTCGATGGAAATTCTCTCTCGGGTCGGCCGGCACCGCCGAAATCGCCAGCAGTTTTAGGATCGTGACATTTACCCTGGAACCTGCTTTGGTCAGCGTCTCTGGTACAGCTCTGTTCCCGTCGCCTGCCCCGTTGGTCATCCCTCAACCCCCAGCTTTCCCACGGCCTCCGGGAAGCTTAGACTGTGGTGAAGTGACACTGGAATCCTGCCGGGGGTTCGTGGCAGTGCAAAGATTGGGGTTTGAATATCTAGGGGGTTCCTCTTGAAATTAACACACCCACTGGTGCGAGGCCCCACCCAGAAATGGGAGAATCCAAAAAAAATCTTCCCCGAGTGTGATTAAGGGGAACCACTTCCTCTCCGACAAGTGCTAAGCCTGGGTCTGAAAGAAGGACTAAGGGGGGAAAGGATACAGCATTAATTTGGGCACGCATAGCATTGACCAGTCCACAATGTGTATGTGTCGCCAGTAAGGGAGGCACCTTACTCCATTAGATCTTGCAGAACAGTCCTGCCCCTCAGTTTCCCTAGCAAACAGTGTGAAGTAAGAGACCCACCACCCCAGGATTTTCCAGTTCTCCTCTTTGTTGCACCCCACTCACAGGTTGGGGTAGTAGAATTCCAGCATCTGGGAATGTTCTCAGGAGATCCATCTCCAGGTCCTTATCACCATATCAGAAAACACAGCTGTCATCTCTCTGGCCCATAGGCAACCTCGACTGTCCAGTGCTCTGTGACTGAAGTTATATGCCCTGAGTGACAGAGCTCACGCTAAGCATAAGTCACAGCCCTGTCACCCTTTCATCCCACAACAAGAATAGCCACAATTTCATTTCCCACACACCAAAACTTCAATGAATTTTAACCAAAGTGACCAAAACATTCACTCTGGAATGCTGGGGGTAACCATATGCAAATGATGCCTGGTCCATGCCAGCCCTTCCTCCGCTTCACCAGTAGATGGTAGCAGAGACCTCCTTCCTCACTGGGCTTCATCCCAGCACTGGGGGGAAGTTTGAAGGCTGATCAATGTAGATTTGGCTTGACTGAAACCTTTCAGGGCTTGGTGTCAAATTCTTTGGGGGGGGGGGGAAATCCTCCTAAAGCTGGAATTGGTTTGATTTTTTTCTGATTCAGCTTTTCTCTACAAGAAAAGTTTCAATTGAGTGAAAAGAAAATAAGAAAGAAATACTTGTGGCACCTTGGAGACTAACACATTTATTTCAGCATAAGCTTTCGTGGACTACAGTCCGCTTCATCGGATGCATAGAATTGAACATACAGTGAGATGATATTTATACATTCAGAGAAACATGAAAAGGTGGAAGTACCCAGACCAACTGTAAAAGGCTAATTAATTGAAAGGAACTGTTATCAGTAGGAAAGAAACTTTTGAAGTGATAATCAACATGGCCCATTACAGACAGTTGACACAAAGGTGTTAAGGGTATTTAACGGGGTGGGGGTGGGGTGGGAATAAATTCAATTAACGTAATGACCGAGCCATTCACAGTCAATATTCAAACCTAAGTTAATGGTATCTAGTTTGCATATTAATTCAAGTTCCGCAGCTTCTCGTTGGAGTCTGTTTTTGAAGTTTTTCTGTTGCAAAATTGCCACCTTTAAATCTGTCACTGAGTGATTAGGGAGGTTGAAGTGTTCTCCTACTGGCTTTTGAATGTGATGATTCCTGATATCAGATTTGTGTCCGTTTATTCTCGTGTGTAGAGACTGTCCGGTTTGGCCAATGTACATGGCAGAGGGGCATTGCTGGCACATATCACATTGACAGATGTGCAGGTGAACACCCTGATGGTGTGGCTGATGTGATTAGGTCCTATGATGCTGTCCCTTGACTAGATATGTGGACAGAGTTGGCATCGGGCTTTGTTGCAAGGATAGGTTCCTGGGATCATAGAATCTCAGCGTTGGAAGGGACCTTAGGAGGTCATCTAGTCCAACCCCTGCTCAAAGCAGGACCAATCCCAATTTTTGCCCATATCCCCCCCAAGGATTGAACTCACAACCCTGGGTTTAGCAGGCCAATGCTCAAACCACTGAGCTATCCCTCCCCCACATGTTAATAATGTTTTTGTTGTGTGGTGTGTGGTTGCTGGACTTTTGAGGCTTTTTTGTGGGGGGAAATGTTCATTTCAGATCAACCCAAAACGATAATTACCACCCCCCGCCCCATTTTTCAGAAGGGTAGAGGGCTACCCTTCAGGGTTGCTTTTGAGCCAACTAATGTCTAACCTACCTCTTCCTTGTGACCCACGAGACCCCACCTGCTCCCTTCCTGGAGCCAGGGAGAGAACCCAGAGTCCTGGCTCCAAACCCCAACCACTAGACCCCACCCACAGCTGGGAGAGAACCCAGGAGTCCTGGCTCCAAGCCACATTCACTAGACTCCATTCTCCTCATGGAGCCAGGGACAGAACCCAGGAGTCCTGGCTCCAAACCCCAACCACTAGACCCCACCCACAGCCTAGGGAGAGAACCCAGGAGTCCTGGGCTCCCCTCCCAGAGGCTATTAATAGCCTCCTCTCGGGCTACACCCCTCCCACGCCCTGGCAGCCAATCTCCTCGGGTATCAGAGCAGGAGGAAATAGAAACCAGCTGACTTTTACTTTCGTTTCTCCAGGAAAAATCTCGGACCCCGGCAGAGCGACCTGTGGGGCAGGTAACGGGGGCCAACGACCATCCCCGGGGGGCAGGATCGCCCCCTCCAGTCTATCCCCCCCCACGGGGCAGGCTTGGTCCCCCGCCCCCCTCGATTCTGCCCCCCCAGACACCCCACCTGAGAGCTGAGTGGCAGGCGGGAGGCCGCTCAGGTAAATCCCAGCCACTCCCCGGCCTCTGCCTGGGGCCCGGCCCGGCCCCGCCAGCGCAGCCCCGCGGAGCCCCGCGCAGCGAGCCGCGCCCGGCCCGAGATCGGCTTTAAAAATCCCGACCCGAGCGGCTGAAAATCCCGCTGCGCCCCGGAGGGGAGGGGGGGGGCGCAGCCGGCAGCGGCTCTGCCCGGGTGTGACGGCTGGAGACGCGGGATTTCCTCCGTCCGCAGAGACGGAAAGGAGAGGTGTTTAGTGTCGGGAAAGCAGTAATGCCGGGGAGCCCGGACTCCTGGGTTCTCTCCCCAGCTCCGGGAAGGGAGTGGGGGCAAGTGGGTTAGAGCAGGGGGGTCTGGGAGCCAGGACTCCTGGGTTCTCTTCCCCAGCTCCCAGAGGGGAGTGGGGGCTGGGAGCCAGGACTCTTGGGTTCTCTCCCAATTTCCAGGAAGGGAGTGGGGTCTAGTGGGTTAGAGCAGGGGGCCTGGGAGCCCCGAACTCCTGGGTTCTCTCCCCGGCTCCGGGAGGGGTGTGGGGGCTGGGAGCCAGGACTCCAGGGTTCTCTCCCAATTTCTGGGAGGGGAGTGGGGTCTAGTGGGTTAGAGCTGGGGGGCTGGGAGCCAGGACTCCTGGGTTTCTCTCCCAATTTCCAGGAAGGGAGTGGGGTCTAGTGGGTTAGAGCAGGGGGCCTGGGAGCCCCGAACTCCTGGGTTCTCTCCCTGGCTCCGGGAGGGGTGTGGGGGCTGGGAGCCAGGGACTCCAGGGTTCTCTCCCAAATTTCCGGGAGGGGAGTGGGGTCTAGTGGGTTAGAGCAGCGGGGACTGGGAGCCCGAACTCCTGGGTTCTCTCCCCGGCTCTGGGAGGGGAGTGGGTTAGAACAGGGAGGGGTGCTGGAATCTCTGGGTGCAGTGGGGCTGTGGTGTGAGGCGGTGGCCAAAGAGAAAAAACAATGAGGAGTCCTTGTGACTAACACATTTATTTGGGCGTAAGCTTTCGTGGGCTAGGACCCACTTCATCAGATGCATGGAGTGGAACATACAAGAGCAGTATAAATACAAGAAACGAGGGGAGTTGCTTTCTCAAGTGGGAGGTCAGTCTAATGAGACCATCAATTAACAACAGGATACCAAGGGAGGAAAAATCACTTTTGTCCTGGGAAGGAGAGTGGCCCATTTCAAACAGGGGACAAGAAGGTGTGAGTAACAGTAGGGGGAAATGAGATTTAGGTTTTGTAATGACCCAACCACTCCCAGTCTTTATTCAGCCTAATGTGATGGTGTCCAGTTTGCAAATTAATTCCAGTTCTGCAGTTTCACGTTGGAGTCTGTTTCTGGAGTTTTTTGGGGGTTTGCTCATTTCTTGGGGTGCTAGTGGGTATGAGGATGGGGAGTGTCCCCAGTACACAAGGAGAGCCCTGGGGAACTCAGAGCTCAAGAAGTGGGATTAGGATGTGACGTGTCCCAGCCTTGCTCTGTGCCTCAGTTTCCCCTTATGCCAGACCTCTTGTTTGAGTACAGCGGGTGTGAGAGGGTTAATCCGTTGGTGTCCCGTTGTCTCAGTTCTCCAACAGAGTTTGGTCTTCGCCCCAGCCCAGGAGGAGGGGAGATCGGTCAACCGGAGCCCAGCCTGTCACCCGCTGCATTATGGGAAATGCAAATAATAAACCGTAGGTGCTCAAGTCCCCCCCAATTCAGGTGTAACCCATTGCAGAGCTGGGGCTAAAGCCCACGAATCCTGGCTCACAGCCCCCCCCTACCCCCCCGGTCTACCCTCTGGACCCAAATCCCCCCACAAGCTGGGATAGAACCCATGAGTCCTGGCTTCCAGCCCTCAGGGCCGCATCGAGAATGGGGCAGCAGTCCGAGTCCCGCGGCGGCAGTTCGGTGGCAGGTCCGCTCTTTCCGCCGCCGAATTGCCGCCGCGGGACTTGGACTGCCGCCCCATTCTGGCCCGCCGCAGTAGCGGCAATTCGGCGGCACGTCCACCGCTCTTCGCTTGCCTCTGCCAGACTCAGACTGCCTGCTTCCGGGGACGGGGTCCCGCTACGTCTGCCTGCGTCGGGGGCGGCAAAATTGTTAGAGCGGCTCCTGGCAGCCCCATACGCTCTACCCACTAGACTCCCCTCCCCGAGCTGGGACAGAACCCAGGAGTCCTGGCTCCCAGGCCCACCTGCTTTGTGTCTCCCAGGCCGACCCCACCCCCTCCTCGAAGCCAACTCCAGAGGGGATGGTGGAGCGACTCTGGGAGGACGTCACCTGCTCCATCTGCCTGGACGTCTTGGACGACCCTGTCTCCATCGAGTGCGGCCACAACTTCTGCCGGGGCTGCCTCTCGGCTCACTGGAGCGGGGTCTCGGCCCGGGGGTCCCAGTGCCCCGAGTGCCGGGCTCCCTGCTCCAGGAACCGGATGACCCCGGACACGCGCGTCAAAAGCCTGGTGGAGAAAATCAGAGACCTGCCACGGGAAGAGACGCTGATAGCAACAGGGACAGCGAGCCCCGAGGTGGGTGCAGCCATGGCTGGTCCAGACATGCAGCCACCTCTGGGGCAGAGCAGCTGGGGAGCAGCTGCGCGGCCGCTCAGTGTCCCCTAGCTCCATGCTGGGGCCCTGGGGTCAGGGGGAAGGCCGGCTAACGGGATTCCTGTGTCCCTTTAGCAACCGGTCAGGTCCCTGGGCGGATAATCGGGGAGCTGGGCACACACGGCTCAGACCTGCGGATAAGAAATTAACCTGCCGAGCAAACAGCCTGTGACGCCATCCAGGGGGCCCCGGTGATGGGCCTAGCTGGCTGGACCGGGGGAGAGGATGGGACATAGGGCCTCTTTCCAGCTTGGGTCTGGCCCAGGGCAGGACTGGCTGGTTCAGGGGATGGGAATGGGGCACGGGGCTCTGATCTAGGGGACTGGCTGGCTCAGGGGTGGGGTCCCAGCTCTGACCCTGCTCTGTCCCTGCAGCAGGGGCCGGGGGCTCAGCCGGAGCCGGGGCGCCCGGTGCAGCTGGTGCGTCTGGACGAGGAAGGGGGCCTGACCCTGGACGAGGAGGCCCTGAGCCGCTGCCTGGAGCAGGGTGGGGTGGGGGACGCCCCCGTCTGCCTGGTGTCCATCATCGGGGAGCAGCGCCGGGGCAAATCCTTCCTCATGAACTACCTGCTCCGCCGGCTCCGGAGCCCGGTGAGTGCAGCCCTGATCCCCTCCCAGGGCCAAGGCTGGAACCCAGGAGTCCTGGCTCCCAGCCCCCCCTGCTCTAACCACTAGACCCCAGTCCCCTCCCACAGGGCAGTGCATGGGGATGGGAGCTCCAGGGTGGCTGGTACCTCACCCCTCCCCGTCTCATGCTGTCTGAGCACTTGGTATGAACTCCTGCCCCCTGCTGGGGGGCTCAGACCAGCGCAGATCTGTGACCCGTGTACCCCGACCACACCCGGTCAGCTGTGTCCGTCTCGGCCCTCGTCCGTGTGTCCGTCTCGGCCCTCGTCCGTGTGTCCGTCTCGGCCCTCGTCCGTGTGTCCCGACAGAGTGTTTGTTTAGACTTCACTGAGCTTGTCTGTGTCTGTCTGTCTCTGCCTGTCCATCGTCTTTCCAGAGCGTCTGTCCCCACACGACCTGCCTGCTAATAAAATACCCCCTGCCCCTCCACACTAATTGCCCCTCCCCCCGTGTCTCCCTCCCTCCACCTCCCCCGCCCCCCCCCCCGCAGGATGTGACGGACGGATCCTGGATGGGCCGGGACGAGGAGCCCCTGCAGGGGTTCGAGTGGCGAGTTGGCGCCCGCAGCGTCACCAAGGGGGTGTGGGCCTGGAGTCAGCCCTTCTGGGTCCCCACCGAGGGGGGGCAGGTGAGTGGGAAGAGGAGGGAGGGGGAAATGGGGTGGGGGGATGAGTGACCCCGGCAGATCTCTACAGAGGCGGCGGAGGGGGTGGGGTGGGGGAGGGAAGACAGTGCCCCCCAGGGGCTGTCTCTCACTCGGTGCGGGGGCAGAGCGGGGAGCTGGCGTGTGACCCCGGCCCGTGGCTCCCCCCCCAGGTGGCCGTGCTGCTGGTCGACACCGAGGGCTCCATGGACATCGCCAGAGACACGGAGACCAGCGTCAAACTCTCCGCCCTCTCCATGCTGCTTGGCTCCTACCAGGTAGGCACTAGGGGGCGCTGCGCTGTGGGGAGCGGTGCAGGGCTCAGCCGGGGCCGGCCCCGATGCCCCAGGTAGGCACTAGGGGGCGCTGTGCTGTGGGGAGCGGGGCAGGGCTCAGCAGGGGGCGCTCTCCCCTGGCAGCTGGGGCCGGCCCCGATGCCCCAGGTAGGCACTAGGGGGCGCTGCGCTGTGGGGAGCGGGTCGTGCTGGTTTCTGTATCTAGCCCTGTCCTCTCCGATTACTTGCAGATCCTGAATGTTTCCAGCCAGCTGAAGGACCCGGATCTAGAATATCTGGAGGTGAAGGGGGAGGAGGGCAGGACGTGGCGCCAATCTCATGCAGTCTCAATGGGGCAGCCTGCCCATTTTACAGCTGGGGAAACTGAGGCCCAGAGAGAATCCGTGACTTGCCTGAGGTCACTTGGGGAGTTTGTGGAACAGCCAGAGATAGAATTCAGGAGTCCTGGCTCCCAGCGCCCCCCCTCCCCAACCCCTAGACCCCACTTCCGTCCCAGAGCTGGGGAGAGAACCCAGGTGTCCTGGGGCCGTATCCAGCAGGGCTCAGCTTCTGTGCTGCTTCAGGGTCTGGAATTCACCCCTTCCCGAGCTCCATGATTACTGAGGACATGGGTGTTGCCAGGACTCTGGGAACGTCTCAGTATTTGGCATCTTGGTCTATTCTGTTCCTACCATCGGTGGGCATGGGGGGCAAACAGAGCCCCTGGCATGGGGCAGGGGGGAGGGGAACCTTGACTTGCAGTTTTGCTCTTTGGCCACTAGGTGTCTCTGCAGCACGGGGCGGGGGGGAAGCCGTGGGACCCTGGTAACATACCGAGACCAAGCTGGAGCGGGAGGGGGATGTTTATTGGTAGGATTTCCACCCCCAACCCCAGGGCAGACGGTGCCTCCCCGCCCCAGAGATCCCAGCCCCAGACTCACCCCCCTGCTCTCTCTGCTCTGCAGATGTTTCTGCACGTGGCCGAAGAGGTGGGAAAGGAATTCGGGCTGGAGCCCATTCAGGTGAGACATTTCCCCCCCATGATTCCCCACCCTGCCCTGCCCCAGGCAACCCCCTCCCCCTATTGCATGGGATGCTCCTGCCCCACACCCGAGGGGTTCAGCCTTCCCCTCCTGACATCGTCCCGTCTCCCCTGCAGCACCTAGACCTGCTGGTGCGGGATTGGAGCAGCTCCCTGGTCCTTGGAACGGACGGTGGGACGGAGCATCTGAGAGACGTCCGACAGGTGAGTGTGGGGCTTGACATGGGGCCTTTGCCCTCTGGGGGGTGCTGGCTCCGATCCGGCCCCAAGGCAAGGGCCCGGCTGGCTCTGGGGAGCAGGGAATGGGTCCCGGGGTATTTCCCTCTGTCGATGTCTCACTTCGCTGATTCCCCCTGGATCCGGCAGATGCTGGAGGCGACGACCCCTTGCAAACACCCCAAGGCCCTGGAGGCGCTGAGCAGAAGCAGCAGCCGCTGTTACCTGCTGCCCTTCCCCGGCAAGCGGATCATGACTGGAAACCAGGGAAGCCTGAGAGGTAACGGACCCGGGACAGCGGCTCTGAGCCTGCACCACGGGGTGTCTCCGTCTCTGCCGGGGAATGGGCCCTGGTGGGGACGCTCCGGCTCCGGGTTCATTGCCATCTCCCTCCCCTTCATCCGCAGACATGGACGAGGATTTCCGGGACAGCCTGAGGGACTACGTCACCGCCCTGGTGGGCTCGGCCGGTCGACACGCCTGGAGGGACCGGCATGGGGCGCTGCTCACTGGGACACAGCTCGCTGCTCGGATAGAGGTGGGGATTGGCCAGCTGGGCATGGGGTCTCAGTAGGGGGCGCTCTACCCTGGCACTCAGTGCTGGCCCCAATACCCCATGTGGCACTAGGGGGCGCTGGGGAGCGGGGCAGGGGTGTAACCCTGTTTGCTGAATTTTTGTTGAATACAACCCTAATTCTTCATTATATCCTAGCAGAATCCCAGCTTGGATTGTTCTGTTGAGCCTTCCTAAATCATCTGGGGAAGTTCTTCGTTTCCCCCGCAAAACCCGTTCCCCAGCTGCCCCACCCCAGAGGTGGCTGCATCTCCGCGCCGGGCGAGACATCCCCGTGTTCACAGTTTTCTGAGCCCTGTGGAGTCTGTATTGTGATTTCTTGTGCTTTCTTTGCAGAAGTTCTCCGCTCTCATGAAGAAACATTGCTTTGGCTTCTCCTCTCCCGCTCAGGTACCTTCTCTGCCTGTCTCTGCCTCTGCCCTGATCCAGGGGTGTGTCCCACCTCCTGAATTCACTTCTCATGTAAAACTGCATCCTACTTTTCTCTTATTGCTGCTGCCTCGCCCGAAAGGTGGCTGCCTCTCTATGTTGGGCAAGGCATCCCCTTGTGGGGTTGCTGTGATGCTGTTCCCCAGCTGCCCCACCCCAGAAGTGGTTGCATCTCAGCACTGGGTGAGGCATCCCTATGCAGTGTTGTGTGGCTGTTCCCAGATGCTCAGCCCCAGAGGTGGCTGCATGTCAGGAGTGTGTTACCACTTGTTGGAAAATGTCCCTTCCCCCTCCCCCACCACCCCGGCAGACAAATTTGAGTTTCCGGTGAAATATCAAAAGCCGAAATACTTTGAGCTGGAAATGCCACGGGGGTGTCTCATGGGAATTACGGTTTGGCTCTGCCTGCTCCCTTTTCTCCCCAAAAATCCGCTCTCTGGTGGGACTGCAGCTCCCATGATGCACCACAGAGGAGGGAGATGATGCATCATGGGAGTATTGACAGATTTATGTTGCCAATCTGCCCAGGGCTTCAGGTGATCAGGCTGAGGCCGCAGGATCGTTAGGGGCGGAGATGGAGGAGCACAGCAAGTGACTACGTTTTAAAGCTTTATTAACCAAACAACAGCGGTGAGGCCTGGGTATGCCCCACGTCACTCAGAGGAAGGAAGCAAGCGTTAGTCCCCGAGCCCTAACCCGCTTTCATACACACACACACACACACACACACACACAACCCAAGGCTTGCTAAGCCTGGGTGTGACGTAAGAAGAAGGGGGGAATGGGAGTTCTGCCCTGTGCACAGGTCGTCCAGGGGCCGCGGTAGATCTCCGACTTGCTTCCGCTCTCGGGAGGGTTTTAAGTTCGGGGTTTTCCTGGGGGCGTTTCAGCCAGGGGAGCCCCCGTCCTCTCTGCACCAGTCCGAACCGGCTCTCCGCAGCTCTCTTAACTTTCCCACAACACACCGGCTTCAGGGTCGCGAGGCAGACTGTTGCGTCTCACAGGGCCAACCTTTGTAATTTTGTTAGTTCTGCAACTTTTTCTGTTTTGTTTGTTTTAGTTTTTATTTTTCTACGGCCGGCTGGGGTTGGGATGCAGACTTTGGCACGCAGAGAGAGTCTGTCTGTGTAAGTCGGCCTTGGGCGGCTGGCAGTTTTTTCATCTCTGGGCCTGGCCGGATCCTCGACTTAACCCTTTGCTTTCTCCCTGCCGTCCCCTCTGGCCTCTCACAATGGAATTTTCCATTCCACACTCACACCTTTTAACCCTTCCCAGCCTACAATCCAATACACGTAAAAGGGTTAGCAATGTACACCGCTGGTGCTTACCCAGGGAACCCCAAGGGGGTGGGGAGGCAATTCTTTCTGTGACCGGAGTCCGTGGCTGTGGAGCATCATGGGGCTTGTAGTTTGGGTGCCTGGCTTCAGGCTGAGCTGCCGCGGTGGCTCATGGGAGTTGTAGTTTCACACTGGCTAGGGGCGTCGCTCTGTTACATGAGGCTGCTGCGGTGGAAGCTGCAGTGGCTAGGTGGAGACGGGGCCCCATGAACTGCGGCTCACCCCGGCCTTGTCCTCCCTGTGCAGATGGCCATCACCTTCCACAACCAGAGAGTCCTGGACAGGGCCAGTGCAGACCACGCTGTGTTTCTGAAGGAGAAGGTGAGTCTGGGGGGGTGGGGAGGGGCCTGTGCCCCAGCAGGGGGAACCCCAGGGAACCATCCCGACCAGCCCCACTGGCTGTGGGCTTCGGGGTGGAGACGGGACCTCGTATCTCCAGCTCCCAGGGTGGCGATAGAGATGGGAGGCTCAGACTCCTGCTCCAGAGGGGTGGGGGGGATAAGTTTGCCCATGGCCAGCTGCAGGAGTGGAGGCGTCATGGCCCAGGTGGTCCATGGGCTGGCTCAGGAGTCGGAACTCCTGGGTTCTGTCTACGGCGCTGCCGCAGACTCCTCATAGCGAGTCACTGAGACTCTCTGGGCCTCAGTTTCCCCATCTATGAAAGGGGGAGAATGATCCTGCCTTGGGGGGGGTTTTAGCCCGTGAGCTTTTTGGGGCGGGGTCGGTCTCTCACTGAGTTGTGTCTGTGCCGCACCCGGCACGAGGGGGCCCATCTCGGTCGGGCGGGTGGGTTCTGTGCCGCGCTTGCCCCTTGTGACGCTCTGGGCCGTCTCCTCTCCCGGCGGGCGCAGGACGGCGACTCCCGGAACATGTTCACCTGCCTGAAGGTGCGGCCGAGCAAGATGGCGGAGCTGTTCGCGGAGCGGCGCCGGCAGGTGCTGTGGCGGGGCCGGACGGACATGCGGGAGCCGGCGCCGGAGCAAGAGGCCCAACTGACGGAGCTGGAGGAGGAGCTGAGGCGGGAGGCCGAGACCTTCCTGGAGACCTACGGGAAGCGCTTCAAGAAATTCGCCATTTTGGCCGGCGTGGGCGTGGGGGCGCTGGCCCTGGGACCGGTGGGCGGGGTGGCCGGTGCCGGGATCGCCGCTGCCGCCATCGCTGCTGAGGCGGCTGTAGCCATTGGGGCCGGGACGGGCGTCGTGGCCGGGCTCGTCGTGGGTGGGGGCGTGGGCGGGGGAGTTGGTGGGAACGTCGCCCAGAAGGATAGGCAGAGGGCCAAGGCTGCTGGCGGCGGGAGGGAGGAGGGGGATGGAACTGAGGATTCATCTGAGGACAAACCCCTGATCTGATTGGCGCTCCCCATTCCCCCCCCCAATCTGGGGCTGACGAATGGGGTGACGGGGCTCCAGTGTGGCCCAGACACGTCCCCCACAAGCCACCCCAGAGTGGGGAGCCGTCGCCCACAGATTCTAAGGAGGGATGTTTAGATCCTCTCGTCTGACCTGCTGAGCCACCCGGGCTGGAGAACGCCGCCCACTTTCCCCTGTGATGGGCCCAATATCTCCCGTTGGACGAAATCATCTCCCGGAAAGGCGGCCAGTCTGGCTCGGAAGCCAGAAGAGACGGAGACCCCACCGCTTTCCCACGGGTGAATCACCGGCCCTGTGAGAAATCCGGGGCCTCATTTCCAACGGGAGTTTGTCTGGCTTTAACTTCCAGCCCTCGGTTCTCGCTCTGCTTCCACCGACGTTGCAGGGCCACTCCGGCTGCAAGGCGAAGCGCTTGGAAATGCCCTGCCGACGGTCATGTTCCGAGATCACCCGCTGGGGGTGACAACGGGCGCTTGGCTTACTTCTTACAATGGCCGTCCTGTGGTGCTGTCCTGCGGGATAGATCTCCAGCCGCCCCTCTGAGCGGGAAGGTGGGTTCAGGGAGGAGGGCGTGGAAAGACGTGGATTGAGTTCCCTGCTCTACCATGGACCTCCTCTGTGACCTTGGCCAAGTCACTTAGTTTCTCCGTGCCTCAGCTGGAGAGGTGCTAAAGACTAATCTCCCCGATTTAAATAACTGTGAAGTTCTGACTCATCGAACCTTGAATGGTGAGTTCCTAGTTTTGGGACAGGTCTCTACAGAAACCGTCAGCTCTAAGTCGGTGAGGGGAAGATGCAATTTCTGCTTAACGGAAGGGCTTTAAACTGCTCCTGGGGGAATTCTGCGCCAAAAAAAAATTAAAAATTCTGCACGTAGTTTAAAATTCTGCACATTTCATTTGTCAAAATAACAGGATCCAATCACACCAGCTTCAATTATTTTGGTGATTTTATTTCAAAATACCTGTCAGCAAAGTATTTCTGTAACAGTACTGACACACCCACCAATCCCCCAGGAATAGAAAGTTTAAAGAAACCCTGACAACTCAGATCCTGCTTCTCTGCCCCCTCCCCACCCCCGTGAGCCCCGCTGGGTGCCAGACACTCACTGCCCCCACCCCGAACCCAGCTGTGGGGCCCTCCCTGGACCAGTCACTCCCAGACCCTGCCCTCCTAGAGCCCAGGGATCCAGAGGGAGAAACAGCCGGAGGCTAGGTCCGGGGCTGGCACGGAGTTTCCTGGTGCCCATAGGTGCTGGAACTAGGGGTGCTGGGGGTGTTTCCCCACCTCCTGGCTTGAAGTGGTTTCCATCATATGCAGGGCTTACGGTTTGGTTCAATGGCTGTCCGCACGCCCCACTACACAAATGGTTCCAGGGCCCCTGTGTGCACCCCCACCTCCTTTCTTCAGGGGGTGCTGGGAACGGCAGCTGCTGGGAACCTTCCGATTCCTTCCCCGTCCCCCTGGCGTTATCTTCGATGTGTCAACTGGGCTCTTCTGGGTCCAGCACCTCCTAGTGGTGGCCAACCTCTCTGCAACCTATTTCTGGGGGGGGGGGGGGGAAAGAAATTCTGCGCCCACAACCTTAATTTCTGCAAAATTCTGTCGTGCGTAGTGGCGCAGATTTCCCCCAGGAGTCGGCTTTCTTAACATCATTATTCCCGTGTTCGGGGGTGGGGACAGCAGGGGAAACAGATTAGCCACTCTATATTAATATATAACAGGGCCATCTGAACAGGAATTTAATTTAACTCCTCAGGGCACAAGGTAAAAGATAATTTGGCTTCAATCCTAAACGATCCAGCCAGCTGAGATGATTAAGTCCTAAACGGAGTTCATAACGAAAGGGATGACCTCTCTAGTTTTCCTCTTTTCCCATGTAAGGATTGAGTCTCGCTGCTTTAAGGTGGATAGAAAGGTGGGGCTGGAAGGGACCTTGAGAAGTCCTCAAGCCCAGCCCCCGGGGCTGAGGCAGGACCAAGTAACCCTAGACCATCCCTGACGGGGGTTTGTCCCACCTCTTCTTAAAACCCTCCAATGACAGAGATTCCACAACCCCCCTAGGTCACCTAGTGCAGGGCTTACCTAGCCTTAGAGAGCTACATATTTTTTATGACACCCAACCCACGATTCCCTTGCTGCACACTGAGCTGTTTCATTCTTGTCCTCGTCTTGGAGGACGTGGGGAACAATTGATCACCTTCCTCTTTATAACAATCTTAGACATATCGGACGACTGTGATCAGGTCCCTCCCCAGCCTTCTCTTCTCCAAACATGCCCCGTTCTTTCCACCGTTCCTCGTAGGCCCTGTCTGCTAAACCTCTGATCATCTTTGTCACTCTCCGCTGGACTTTTTCCAATTTCTCCATCTGTCTTAAAATGCAGTGATGAGAACTGGACATAGGATGTCAGCGGAATGGTCACCAGCGCTGAGCAGAGCGGGAGAATTGCCTCCCGAGTGTTACATGCGACCTTCCAGTTAATACACCCCACATGACATTTCCCATTTTCCCACCCCATCAACTCTTGTCTTTGGTGATTTGACTGCGTCGATGACTTGAGTCTAATATGGCTGCTGCTAATTTGACTGCTTGATCTTATTTTCACCTCAACTGGAGAATGGCTGAGTCAGGTGGGTAGAGTTTGTACTGGCTTGGTCTTAGTGAGCTGTTTTCTTGATTTTTTTTGGATTTGTGGTGGATTGTTTTACGTGTACTAAAATGGCTAGGGAGTGCACTGGGTCATTTTTTCTTTCAATCAGTAACTTGGGCCGGAACCGTGGAGACTCTTTGGCTGCTACATCATTAAGTGGCCTCACACCGCACACAAGGAAACTCCTGATGATTCAAGCAGGTTATCCGGTTCGGTGAGAAATCCTTTTAGCCTGGGACCAGCACTTCCCCCAGTTGGAACAAAGCCTGAACTGGGGGACGTGCTGGTCCCAGGCTAAAAGGATTTCTCACCGAACCGGGTTAACTGCTTGTACCATCAGCCCGGGTGAGAAATAGCTAATTCATATCCATCATATTCATATCCCTCACTCTCACAGATCTTGGGGGACAGACCAATCCTTGCTTACAGACAGCCCCCCAACCTGAAGCAATTACTCACCAGCAACCACACACCATACAACAAAAACACCAACCCAGGAACCTATCCTTGCAACAAAGCCTGATGCCAACTCTGTCAACATATCGATTCAAGTGATACCATCACAGGGCCTAATCACATCCGCCACGCCATCAGGGGCTCATTCACCTGCACATCTACCAATGTGATATATGCCATCATGTGCCAGCAATGCCCCTCTGCCATGTACATTGGCCAAACCGGACAGTCTCTACGCAAAAGAATAAATGGACATAAATCTGACATCAGGAATCATAACATTCAAAAACCAGTAGGTGAACACTTCAACCTCCCTGATCACTCAATGACAGATTTGAGGACAGCAGTGTTGCGACAGATTAACTCCAAAAGCAGACTTCAAAGAGAAACTATTGAACTCGAATTGATATGCAAACTAGATTGCGTTGCCTCCGGATTAAATCGTGATTTGGAATGGCTCGGCCATTATGTTAATTGAATCTATTTCCCTTAAGTTAACGATCCTCATTCACACCTGTGTGACCATCTTGTTTATCACTTCTAAAGCTTTTTCTTCCCCTGCTGTCATGTTTCCTCTCAACTAATTAGCCTCTTAAGATTGGTCTATACACCTGGACCATCATGTTTCTCTGACTGTATAAATATCTGTCTGAAGTATATTTTCATTCCATGCATCCGATGAAGTGGGTACTAACCCACGAAAGCTTATGCTGAAATAAATTTGTTAGTCTCTAAGGTGCTACAAGTTTTTCTTTCTTATTTTCATTTTGCTGACACAGACTAACACGGCTACTACACTTAAAAATAATTCATATCCAGGCTTTCTAGTATCTAAGGCTTAGTTTGCTGTTTTGTTTATTTGCTAGGTAACCTGCTTTGAGCCATTTGCTATCACTTAAAATCTATCTTTTGTGGTTAATACACATGTCTTTTTGCTTTATCTCTAAGCCAATGTGCCTTTCAGTGAAGTGTCGGGGAAATCTCAGCTTGGTTAACACAAGCGCGTTGTACATTTCTTTCCCACGGCGAGGGGAGAGCGAACATCTTTATGAGCTGACTTTGTTCGGATCCCTGTGCAGTGTAAGACAGTATAATTCTGGGTTTATACTCCAGCGGGGCGGGTGAACTGGGGATTATTTTGGCTGTCGGCTCTCTCTTGTTGGTTCATGCAGGGGCTGGCCAGAGCCCGCAGGTCACTGCAGTGGGGTGTGTCCCTGCCTGTGTGAATGCGGGTGGAAGTGTAGGGCCGGGAGCCGTCTGCAGCTTGTCACAGCAGCACCGTGTGAGAGGGAGCCCAGGCGGGTGGGTCAGTGGTACCCCAGTTTCAGGTGGCACCCCTGGGGGAACCCGTCACAAATGACACCCCCTGTCTTACACATGATGCTCCTGCAGCCTCTTCATTGTATCTCAGCCTGTTTTCCCCAGCAACGGTGGGAACTTTCGCTGTGTTGGATTGTGGGGTTGCTCCATAGCCCTGTATTCCTCCCCAGGATCTCCCTCCAAGAGGCTTGCTCCTGCCCCACAATGAGAGAGGCTGGGGCCCGCTTCGTACTCTCATTGGCTGCTGCACTATAAGCCATCAAAAGGAATGGACGATGCCGGTCCCAGTCCCTGGGGTGCTGTCCTGCAACGGGAGCCAACGGACCCCCCCCAAAATGCATCTGGATCCTTTCAGCCACCCCATCTGATTGGGGGGGCCGGGTTTTGTGGATGCCTAGACTCTCCCCAACTCGTCGAAACATGTTGGATCCAACGGTTCTCCCTTAATCTGTGAGTAACTCCCCCTGGAGCCCAAATCGGGTGAAGGATTCATTCCCTGGGAGCCCGGCTGCTGTCTTAGCCCCTGGATTTCCTACGGGGCAAGCCTCGGGCCACTTTTTGTGAAGTACTCGGTAGCTACCAGCGAATCTTGGTTGCCAGATTCTGTCTCAAGCAAAATCTGAAGCACGTCGGCAGCAACGCACCCCATCGGTGCCCCTCCAAAATACTGCTCTGCCTGTCTTGAATTTGAACCAAAATGAGCAAAACGCTGCCTTGCAAGGCAAACGTCACATTCCTGACACTGAACATCTACATCCACCCAACGGAAATTCTCTCTCGGGTCAGCTGGCAACACCGAAATCACCAGGGTACAGCCCTGTTCCCGTCGCCTGCCCAGTCTGTCATCCTTCAATCCCCAGCTTTCCCACGGGCCCCGGGAAGCTTCGACTGCGGTGAGGTGACACCGGAATCCTGCCGGGGGTTCCTGGCAGTGCTGTAGCCCGTAGGATTATTTTGCTAGCTATTGTATCCCGCTAATCCAGCCTGCAGTATTAATGAATGTTTCTTTTTCTGATATTAATCCATTTTATTCTTCTATTTTATCAGTATTAATTCCTTGGAATTTAGGATGTGTTGAGGCAGGTGTTTCCTAACTAAGTTTTGCTGAAATGCAAGAAGCCAACCGGCCTGTAAAATCCGGTAAGATCTGCTATATAGCAAAAAGTATAATCCGTTAAGAATATAAGAATAAGAAGAAGAACCTTTGGCACAGATAGGAATGGTCCCTGAACTTTGGGGAACCAAAGGGAGGAACTATCCACATCACATCAGTTTTATCCGGCTTCTAGAACGGGTTGGTAACCGCAGGGTGCACCACAACTTGGAGGTCATCAAGAGAGCCTAGGTTGGCAGTTTTGGAATGAGATCATACTTTCTAAATATATTAATAAGGAAGTGTCATAATCCACTAACCTATAGGAGAAGAGTACCCATACATTTCTTAGGGTGCGGCAATAAGGTTTGGGTATAGTAGGTTGGGCCTGAATTATATGGGTCAGGATCCTATAAAATACCTTTGTAAGAGCGCTCTTAGGGAGTTCGGCTCTTCTAAATCTCTTCTAACTCCTGAAGCTTTGGTTTCTTGTTTTTTCCAGTTCTCCTATACTCTATAGACTACCTATTCTATCTTCTACCACGCTATCGGCTCAGCTTGTGCCGTATAGTATAACTGCTTAACATTCCTAACCATTGAGGAAGCCGGCACCATCGTGTAATCGGGCATGCCCGGAGTGGGGCTGGTCCTTCACCTCCTATTACCGGGTCCTCAAGGAAGGGTGTGAGTATATTAGGTTAAGGTATAATAGAAATGGTACCACTAGGAGTTTTGGAATTCTTTGACTGTTTTGCAGTTATAAGTTTCATTGCGTTTCTTATTTTCATGTTAATTTCAATAAAAGTTTTATCAATTTGGTATTGTCCTCCGTGTACGTGTTCTTGCCAAGCACCCCGAGAGTCCTCTCCCGATGTAGAACTCTGAGTTCTCGAACTCTGTAGTCTGAATTGGGTAAGAACCTATAAATCTTCTGGTCAGATGCGATCAGGGGCAAGCCATAACACCTAACCTATCAAATTCAGGTCAACAGTGCAAAAGGCGGGGTTTGAATACGTAGGGGGTTCCTCTTGAAATTAACACATCCACTGGCACAAGGCCCCACCCAGAAACCTGGGAGCCTCCTCAAAATGTTCCCTGAGTGTGATTAATGGGAACCACTTCCCCACCGAGAAGGGCCGAGCCCAGGTCTGAAACAAGGACTAGGGGGGAAAAGGACACAGCATTAATTTGGGCATACATAGCAATGAGCAGTTCACAACGTGTACGTGTAACCGATAAGGGAAACACCCTACCCCATTAGATCTTGAGGAACAGTCCTGCCCCTCAGTTTCCCTAGCAAACAGTGTGAAATAAGACACCTACCACTACAGGATCTTTCTATACACCAGTTGCCCACTTTATTGCACCCAACTCACAAGTTGGGATAGTAGAATTCCAGCAGCTGGGTGTGTTTTCAGGAGGTCTATATCCAGATCCATATCCCCATATCAGAAAACACAATCCTCATCTCTCTGGTCCATGGTCAGCCTCCACTGCTCTGTGACTGAAGTTTCCCTTAGGGTGACCTCCCTCACTCAGGGCATATAAACAGCCCTGTTGCCCTCTCATCCCACAATAAGAACAGCCACAATTTCATTTCCCACACACCCAAACCTTCCATGAATTTTAACCAAAGTGACCAAAACATTCACTCTGGAATGCTGGGGGTAACCAAGATGCAAATGAGGCCTGGTCCATGCCAGCCCTTCCTCCCTTT